>OMKZ01021547.1:0-40290 GCA_900302535.1 Neoniphon sammara | reverse complement strand
GAGAGCAGTGTGATCATTCTGTCATCGGGTATTACTGTCATAAAACGCAAATACACGCGCACACACCCGACTGGAAATGTGTACAAACACACATGCGAGCAGGAATAGCGATATACAGACTATGCGCACACACACACACACACACCACACACACACACACACACACACACCACCACCACCACCACCACCACGCAACTACACATATGACTTACAGTATTAGGTATGGATGCAAGTTGAATGTAAAAAAAATTTCCCACTAAATTCATATTCTACTGCCGATCCATACAATTTATGATGCCGATTGATGAGCCATAACCTGATACTTAGTCAGTACAGTCTAGACAACACTGGTCTACAACACCCAGGCATTTTTGCTACAGTTGGAGTAAAATAGGCCTCTTAAACAGTGTTCCCCTTCAGTATGTTGGTAAAGTCTATGAGCAGGCCAACAAGCCACAGGACATAGGACATAGCCATATGTCCTATGTCCTACCATAGGACAATTTTGACAGGCTGCTGTACACGAGCACATTTACATTTTATAGGCTACTACATTGCTTTTTGATGAACGGAGGATATTCATCAGCCCAGACCTACATACTATAGACCTATCAGCATATCAGGCAAAGAAAGGCAGTTTTATGGCCATACTGATAGGCAACAGGCAGGTGACAGGTTGAATCATATTTCCAAAATGTATACAAATGTTTGCTGACAAGAGGAAAGTAGGCTACTAGGCTCATTTTATTTAAATACCAATGCAGAAGCAATGCATTAGTATTGTTGCCCACCAGTTGGCATCGATGAGTTGTAACAGTTTTTTTTATTCCAATCTGTTGGCTCATCTAGTATTTTAACTGTAGTATAATTCCATGGAAACAGAAAATGTCTTTTAAATAAACAAACGTGATAAAATTATTTCACCCTGAGTGGTTACTTGCATGTGCTAGTGTACATTTACAATACGCTACAATCAAATAGCCTATTCCAGATTTCACTTGCAAGTTTAGATTTCATCGTTATGGTATAGACATAAACATGGTAATTCACACATTTATAAAGCCTTTTCCACAATGGAATGGCCATTTGGTCCAAATAAGTTTATTCTAATCATTAAAGTTAACTATTAGGCAGCAATGCAACGTTTATGTTGCCGCGCAATCGTCTGCATGTTGACTGTTGTGCTTATTCACGAGCACGCGCAGATTCATGGTAGATTAACCCCGGGAGCCGCGCAGCTCGCACCCCGAGTGTAAGCGCACACAACCACACGCAGGGATCGGGGACGCAGCTAAACAGCCAGGCAACCAGGCCGAGAACATTTACGGAGTCCATCTTCGTTCATTTTGTGAGGCGGACCTCCAACCGGCGGGGATTAAAACGTGCGAGAGCATATGTGTTTAAAGGGGGAAAGTATAGTGCAAGATGGTTCGGGAAACCAGACACCTTTGGGTGGGAAATTTACCCGAACATGTCCGAGAAGAGAAAATTGTCGAACATTTTAAACGGTAGGTTACGCAAGAGGAATCTTTTGGTGAGGCAGCGCGCGCTAGGTTCAATACTAACGTTAGCTAGTTGCAGTGGCTAGCTTGCGACTAAGCTAATAAATCAAGTGTTATTTTGAGTTTTATAGCAAAGCGGGGTTCCGATGCACTGCACATCTAACATTGCAGCCAGGCTGGGTTTGTAAAAGAAAGCATACTATACGAAAATCACACAAATAGAAACATCATCGTTTTCTAGTGTTTAGCTAACTTTTGCTAATGTCAAGAGGCAAGCAGTTAGCTACGTTTGCTAGCTACCTACCTACCACCCAACCAACCATTTTGTGGGAAGGCTCAAGTCAAGACGTTTCCATGTTCAGTAACTAACGAAGAGATAGCTAACGTTAGCTTGGTAGCAAGTTAGCATGCTGACTTGTGTCTACAGTTTTGTGATCTCGTGAAATTACGTGGCATATATTTGTCAGCCATGTGACGACTATCACATTAATGAACACAAACGGGTTAAATCGGCAACCGTTAAGTGAGCTACGTAGCTCACAATCGAACTAATGTTAGCAAATAGTCGGGCTTCCATAACGTTACGTTGGTTGCCATCGCTGTATTACTTTAGCTACTCAAACGTAATTCATAATTTGACCAGGGTACTAAATTGCAAACCATCATTAATCTTTGCCACTAAGAAAATAGACAATCTTAGCTAAACGTGGTAGTCAGCATATGAATTGTTGTTTGAGTTCATAGAAAGGGCTTTAAAGCTAATGATAACTTATTTCGCTAGCGATTGCTAAGTAAAGCAAAGGCCGCCTGAGCAACCGATGAAACGCAGCACCAACAAACTACACCCAAGTAACATTACAGCCTGCCTTGTTTTACTGGTAGTCTTCGCTCTTCATCAGCAGTTGCCTGCTAACATTAACATTTGCCAGCTAACGGAATAAATTTGAAATGCTTTTCTTTTCTTACATTGTTCCGACATTGACCTTTGACATATGTTGGATCCAGGAAGGACGTTTAACTAACATTTGTATACCCCTTTGCCAGGAATCCTCGCAATTCAACTCAAAACATAAAGCATAATTATTTTATTCATAATTTAAGCAGCAGCCTCATTTTCTAAGACCTTTCTACTAATTCATTCAGAGATTGATTTGTTATTGCTGTGATTCATTACTGCTTGCCTTGATAATAATTTTCTCGCTTCTTATTTGGCAGACTTTGGCAGAGCAGTATGGTTGGCAAACAACTGCACTTTGTATTTCCTCAATTTGTTTATGTAATGTATTGTTTCATTGCCATTCCCTCACAGGTATGGCCGTGTGGAGAGTGTTAAAGTTCTACGGAAGCGGGGGTCAGAGGGTGGTGTGGCAGCCTTTGTGGATTTTGTGGATATCAAAAGTGCTCAGAAGGCTCACAATGCTGTCAACAAGATGGGAGACAGGGACCTCCGAACTGACTACAATGAACCTGGGTCAGTCCCTAGTGCTGTTCGGGGCCTTGAAGACAACCCCCCCTCTAGCAGTCGAGACGTTACAGGATTCTCTAGGGGGACAGTTGGTCCAGTGTTTGGCCCCCCTGTGTCCCTCCACACCAGAGAGGGACGTTATGAACGGAGAATAGATGGGTAAGTGGACATGGTCTCCCCTTAAATTCCTGGGGATTCTGTGTATCAGATAGGTGGTATCCCACTAAAACGTAATCACTTAGTTGGGTTATTAGAGTATAGATGCCCCAAGGGGTTACACAAAGGTAATCTAGGGATCGTTCCACTTTTCATCCTTATCGGCTCGCCTTGCCCATGGGATCTAAGTAAAATAGCTATACATTATCATTTGGTAAGGTAACTATATTTCAAGGGTTGGCCTCTGGTTTGGATATTACATCTACGCGGAGTATCCTGGTGAGTTTTGGATTTATTGCATTTTGTGGGAATCTATCCTGGGGAATTTGTGGATTTTTTAAAATGTTTTTTCCAATTTTCAAAACAATGGATGTAACCGTGATGATTTTTTTGATTTTTGTTTTACCTTGGATTGCTTGAAACTGGAAGTAAATCCTTACTGTTGAAGGATACACTTTTCTTTGATAAAAATAATAAGGTAATATAATTAATGTAAGGATCTCACATTTCGGCGTGTAGAGTTGTTTTTCCTCTTGGCACCATTTCATGATTGGACTACTTTTTCCAGCTTTACATCTTTGGATATGCATTGTTCTGGATTTAAACATTTTAAACTAATGGATGGAAGAAGTTGTTAGGCATAACAAAGGCCCATTAGTGCTTATTGCCTAGGCTATCTCAGTCACATTAATACATGATTAAAATTTTTATTTGTCCTGATTATGGAGACTATATCAAGAAAAATTGGTGAGCAAGCTGAGGATCCAAACAACAAACCATCCCAAGTTTGTGGAGCTATTTTTGTTTTGGATTGATGCCCATGAAGACATCTGAAGACTGCATCATTTGGATGTACCCTCTTGGAAGTATGCAATACGACACTTCATATTGGATGTACTGATGTGGAGCGTAGTATGGATAGGTGTAACTGACATTCATTTGGATTATTCTACTCGAGTGTGGATTTAGCTGTCAGGCCTCAATATCTGGGGTGAAGAAAAGAGAACTCAACTCCTACCTGCTACAGAGAACTTAAGTCTACTTTCTCAATGCAATTTGAGTTATTGTGAAAAGATGAAGACTGCCAATCCACGCATCTGATAGGATCCATTAAACTGGAATTTATGTATCATGCCTATGAGCAGGGATTTTATGTACGCTGATCATCATAGTGTTCAAGGGTTTGCAGGGTTGTGCACAACTTAACCACACTGGCATCATCCAAGAGGAATAAATATTTGATCTTTTGAAGGTGAAGCATAACCGGTGGAAGTTACTACTTTTTTGTACCAGAAGACAAGACTTGACCCAGGCGGATATTTTTTCCGTTCAGCAGACAACTTACTATATGCCCCACTTGGAATGCGCTGAAATACCCTGAAGTTAAACTCATCTTTTTTTTTAAGTGCATATTTATGTATTAAAATCATATGTCGCTGTGTTTTTTGCATATGCTGAAATCCATTAAGAGATCCATTTCTTTGGTTGTTTTGTTTTCCCTTTTTCCATCCAGTGAAGAGAATTAAGTAGCCAAATTGTGGATTATACATCAACATCCTACTGGCCTGGTGCTCTACTCAGTATTTGAAGATTACGTGCAGTACGATTCAAGGGAACAGTTTTTGCCTATTAGATCAAATGATTTTTCCCTTTTGTTTTTCATTCGGGCTCTCACATTCTGACCACGTAGATTTTATTTGGATTAGGTTCGGTAACTTCTTTTCAAAAAGGTTGGTATTGTTCTGCCCTCTGCATCTTTCTTTTTCTAACCTTACTTAGCACCTTCTCATTTCTTAAATTTGCATTGCTTTTAGGAAAAAAAGGTGACTTGGAAACAGATTGCTTATTAAGTGGCTTTTATTGTACGCTCAGTATCTCTCTCAGTATTTGTCACTCTTTCTCTCTGCTTTATTTAAAAGGCAGATAAATGCCCCGCTTATTTTATTTTTTTGGTCTAGTCCTAGGTTAGAAATTTTGTGCTTATTGTCATTGTAATTTTAGCACTTTTTCCTCAACAGCATATACAAAATACATTTTCCCCATAGAACAAATATGCATTTTTTGAAATATCTGCATGGCATTATAAGTGTCAAAACCAGCGGCTCCTTGATAGCAGCCTGGTCCAGTTGAGTTCTCAAAAATAGTATTCCATTGATATTTTCCCCTTTTGACCAAAGGAGTTCTCAAACAGTCAGTGTCTGACATTGGCTCACCTGGACATCCATAGACACTAAAAACAATCAGGGTCTATTATCAGTAATAATTAGGAGTAAACCTGCTAGACTCAGGAGAAGAAAATATTGCTGAAATGTATGTTTTATGACTAGATTTCCAGAGTGAAAGTCCTAGTGGCTATCAAGGGCAGCCCATTTCACATGACTGTTTGTGAACTTATATGCAATTATGTGTGCTTTAAAGTGTCACTGCTTTTAAAAAGTGACGTCGTTTTAGGCTACCGTCAGTCCAGGCATGAGAGAAGCATCATATAAGCCAATTCAGTAGTTAAAAGACAGTGCCATTACTGGACATGCAGCTTCTACCCATGTCATTCATGTGTTGATAGAAGTAAATTAGCTAAACTGGTCTGCTTCTTTCTCCAATTATTATGACTTACATGGTCTCTTTTTAGTTTTTATTAATCTCTGTCATAGGCTGCCAGTGTGCTTTCAAAAATGTTACACCTCCAAACTTCACCACATTTGAATGAAACAATCATACTAACCCTTGCAGTGTCAACAACACTATGGGAAATTGAGGAAGTTTCCTTCAAACGATGATCTTACTCAGCTTGGTATTTACATCAAATGTGTTACTTGTATTTATGGTTTCAGGGCGGTTTAAGGTACATTTTTTACACACTGGGATCCTAGTAAAAGTTGTCAAGCAACATATTAAGAAAATTCTTAGAAAATAGACAAAGATGCAGATGAACAGATGTATTGTGACAGTTGGAGTGACTAACTCTTGTCAAGGCAAGAATGACAGGGTCTGCACGTTCACATTTGCACTGCCCTTTGCACTGTTATTAAGCTACATTATTTGACCCTTCTTTTTTATCTGGCCTACTTTCAGCTGGGCCTCTGCCCTGTAATGTAAAAATAACATTAACAGATTACTGCCCATTTGGATTTCCATTGTTATGCATTATTTAAAAAAAGAAAAAAGAAACTTTGACAATTTAAATAGCCTTTTCTCTTTGAAATCAAAATAACGCAGTGTCTCCCCCTTTCCCCCTCTATCCTGTTCTTATTTTACAGTAGCTCAGAAAGCCGGGAACGTGCATATGATCACAGCCCGTACGGACACCATGAGCGCAGTGGCACTTTTGACAGACAGCGTCACTACAATGCTGATTATTACCGTGATCGTTCTATGTTTGCTACTGCTGGTCCAGGAAGCAGTGCTATAGGAGGAAGCTTTGAGGCATCAGACCCACATTTTGACTCTAGAATTCGAGACCCTTTCACTCTTACCAGTGCTGCACGGCGTGACCTCTACAGAGATGACAGAGGCCGACGTATTGATAGAACTTACCATCACCGTCGAAGCCGATCATCTCATTCCTCACAGTCACGGCACCCTTCCCCACAGCGGACTGCAGGACAAACCCCGAAAGCTCCCCACTCCCCTAAAAGAGCTCCTCTGTCCCCTGGGAGAGGCCCTCGATCTCGATCCCGCAGCAGGTCCTCAAGCTCTGATTCAGTCAGCAGCACCAGCAGCACAGGCAGCGGAAGGTTCGGAATGCTTTGTTTTGTTGTTTGCTGTATCAAAAGTGGTTATTAGCTCCTTGTGTTTCATAGCTTTGTTCTTGGGATGAAAAATTTATATCAGTGGCCAAACTGCTCTCAAACATTGCATATGAGTAAATATACTGATATACATTTCTGATCATTGTTCTCTGGATTTCTCATGTTTGTTTGGCAGCAGTGATTCAAACAGCAGCTCAAGTGACGGATCTCGAGCGCGTTCTGTTCAGTCATCTGCCACACATGCACCTACCCAATCGTCTATGGTGCTGGATGCAGATGAGCCACGTAGAAGCTTTGGAATTAAGGTGCAGAATCTACCAGTGCGCTCTACAGGTGAGTTATTACAGCCTCACAGGGTTTTAAGGGACAAAAGTGATAATAAACGTGACAGTGTAACATGACTATAATGCTGCATTATCATGTCCTTTCTGTAGCCTACTTAATACTGCTGTCACTACCCTTAATAAACTTTTTATTAATGCAGGAATTTGATATTTTAATGACTGTAGTTCATCTTTTATGTTCCATCTTCTAAGATGGAACATAAAAGGTATTTTGTATTGTAGGTATTTAGTTTTGTAGATGTTCGGTCAAATAAGTTAGCTTGCCTACACTGCTCAGTACAGTGACACATTCTATTTTTTGTACTTAGAAAGGTAATAGTAGATAGTCTTTTTCTTTTTTTTTTCTGGTATTTTCGCTTTTTATTAGACCTTCGAATAAGAGGGACAGACAGCCTGGGATGACATGTGACCAAGGTCTTGGGCCAGATTCAAACCCAGGATGTTCCATTTACTTTGTATGAACCTTAGCCCACTGAGACACTTGGACACCTGAGACTGTCATTTTAAATAGCGTACAAGACATTCTCTTGCCCTCACAAAGTGACAAATTAATGTTGGCCTTAACTGGGAAATGAAGTGGACTTTACTACGCACCACTTAAATCAAACATACAACTGTTAGAATAGTTTTCCAAAGAAACAAGTGGATCATTTAATTAGTATGCTCCAAAAGATGACTTGTGGTATTTGCACGTGTAAATTTACATTTGGAGTATGGGTGTTTGAATGGAATGAACATCTTGTCATAGTCTTTAGCTGCCCATGGCCACTTGTTGTACTTTGTTTCTAGAGAGAATAGTCTTAAATTGTGGGAACAGGGGTATGATTTAACATCTGGAATACTCATGTAATTTTCTAGCACTGATTGTATAGCAGTGGTCTCCAGCCATGGGCCATTGAGAGCCATTTGTATGCAGTTTTTCATGACAGTCTCCAAAATAAACTGTCTGCCATGCCTGCCAAGGGCTAGTGAACTAAGAAAAACTACACATGCCAAGAGTTTTTTTACCACCCAAAAAAAGGTACATACACCTAGATACATATAACCTCAGCCTATCCTTTTTCAAACATTTCATCTGTGTAATTAGGTACTATTAAGATAAGATGTTCCTTTATTAGTCCCACAGCGGGGAAATTTACTTTTACTTTACTTTATTTGAAATATTGAAAAGAGACAAAATCCAATTCAGTTGTAATTTAAAAACTTCTTATGTCAGTGATAAAATTAGTCTGTTTTGTGTGTTCTCATTTTTCTTTTAGTTGCCTCATCCCTGTTATGAACCCCCACAGGGGAATAACTTTTATATTTCAAGTAACATTAGTCTAGTTAACCACCCAGACGAGGAAGAAACAGGAAAATAAGTTTGTATGAGTTTAGCAGCTGTCCCTGTTTGTAGAACCAGCTAATCAACAATGTGTTAGACATAGAGCACTATTGTGATTTTATCTGATTGTGGTTAGAGAGTTTATAGTTGTCATCCGGGACTAAGTTTGAGAACAGGACAAGACCAAAGACTGCATATACCACAGGTACTCAGATGTTTGTCTTACCAGCATTTGTTACTTGGCAGTTATTAATTTTGGACCCAATTCCACAACTACAAGTCACTGTGATTCTTTGTTTTCCACACAGTTTTGCTCTTCCAAAATTGCTCCTGTGTATACAGCAAAGGTTCTCATACCAAAATGTTCACATTCATAATCAAGGATTTGTGCTCCTTGTTTCTTGCTCACCCCAAAGCTGTCTCCCTCCTAAAAATGTCAAGAGCCAAATATATTGTCTAGAAATATAGCCATGTAATGAAAACTGTCCAGTGAGCTACCAGGAATTACCATCTCCTGTTTCAATGTCTCCCACAGGTGCAGAATGTTGTCTTCTTTCATTGTCAGGGAAACATTGTTTGGCTTGCTTTGAAAAGAACCATGCAAATGACAATATGACCAAAACATTACTTTATACAAATATTGTTCCAGAGAAAAAAACAAACACTGATGGTAGCAGCAAATCACATGAATGTATCATGCAGAATTCAAAGAATTTCTTCATTACCATTAATGCATATGGTCTTTCACAGACATTCGACTGTGTTGTGATTCTGAGACATAAGTTCTTTTGAAAGGATGCATGTACATAGGTTGCAGTTTTGGTCAGATATTAAGATCTGGCATCCTTTAGAAAATCTGTAGTTTTTGTCATTTTTTTACAATCTTCTGTTCTTTTTAATGATAGATCATTACAATAACATGCATTTGTCCACTACAGACACAAGTTTAAAAGATGGACTTTTCCATGAATTCAAGAAGCACGGGAAGGTGACATCGGTGCAGATCCATGGAGCATCAGAGGATCGATATGGTTTAGTGTTTTTTAGACAGCAAGAGGATCAAGAGAAAGCCCTTACAGTCTCCAAAGGAAAGCTGTTTTTTGGCATGCTCATCGAGGTCACAGCCTGGAATGGTCCAGGTATGTGATAATGGATATAATATAAAGTAGTATAGTAAAGTAGTAGTTGAATAAAATTGTCTGCACAGTGTGTGTGTTAATTTTGGGGGGTTGCATTTCAGTATCATTTTTTGTTTTGTGTAGGTGATATGATAATATGATAATGATTATCTCCTTCCCCTCAGAAACGGAGAGTGAAAATGAGTTCAGGCCCTTGGATGGACGGATAGATGAGTTCCATCCCAAAGCCACAAGGACACTGTTTATAGGGAACCTTGAAAAGACCACCAGTTATCAACAACTCCTTGACATATTTCAGCGCTTTGGAGAAATTGTGGTATGTTATTGTGGTATAAAGCACTATACAAATAAATGCAGACATTTTACATTTGATTGTGGTCCTAATTGTTTTGTCTTTTCTCTCCTAGGACATTGACATCAAGAAAGTAAATGGTGTTCCTCAGTATGCTTTTGTGCAGTATTCTGATATTGCCAGCGTTTGCAAAGCCATAAAAAAGATGGATGGAGAGTATCTCGGGAGCAACAGACTGAAGGTAGTGTTTATGCACTAAGCAATATTAACATTGTCACAATCTGCATACTTTTTAAAATCAAAAACAGTCATATATCATCTGAGTATATTTTTTTCTTCTTACAGCTTGGTTTTGGGAAAAGTATGCCAACAACATGCGTTTGGCTCGATGGTTTGGCCTCCAACATTACAGAGCAATACCTCACACGACATTTTTGCCGCTATGGACATGTAGTCAAGGTTAATTTTTTTCTCTTGCTTGCTGCTTCTGAATTTGATGTCACTGTTAATTTGTTAAAATTCTTTACCTAATTATGATTTGTCCTGTTTTTTTTTTGTTTTTTTTTTTTTTGTTTTTTTAGGTTGTGTTTGATAGATTGAAAGGGATGGCTCTCATCTTGTACAACAACACAGATTTTGCTCAGGCAGCTGTAAGGGAGACCAAAGGTTGGAAGATTGGTGGCAATAAAATAAAGGTAAAAAATAAATGAAATGAAAATGATTGTCTTTATTAATCACACTTATTTTTTCCATTTAATTGATATATATTTTTGTCTTGACAGGTTGATTTTGCCAGTCAAGAGAGTCAGATGGCATTCTACCGGTCTATGCAGTCATCAGGGCAAGACATCAGAGACTTCTATGAAATTCCTCCTGAACGACGGTAAAATGCCAGTTTTTTGCAAATAATTTTTTGAAATGTCCACAACCAAAGAAATAATTAAAATAAATTTAGAATTCTGTTAATTATTGAAGTACACCCCCTCTCCCCCACTTAACCAACAATTAATAAAAATGCTGTTGTGTGCATTGTTCTCAAAACAGCACATAATATTGAACATTGTTGTGATGCCAAAAATAGGTTGAAGGAAAGTGATTAATTTGCAAAAAAATGCATTACATAGTGACTGATTAAGTTAAAAGTGATGAGTACAGATGTACATTCCTAAGATTTGTGTGATGTAATCCTTTAAATTATAAGCACGCAACAAAATATTTTAACTGTTGTACTGAATCTGAAAGTGTTAGTACAACTGAAAATTCAATAAATTGACCCAGTGGACACAGAATTAATTGCTTTCTCTTCTCATTCCCTAAATTCCCTCTTTACAGAGAGGAGCGCAGACCTCCATACCATGAATTTTCAGCAGAAAGGGCTTACTATGAGAATGTACGAACCCCTGGCCTTTATCCAGAAGATGCTCGAAGGGATTACCCTGCTCGCAGCAGAGACCGTTTTCCTGAATTGGAGCATTATCAAGGAGATCACTTTGACCCACGTTACCATGAAGACCCGAGAGAGTACAGGGATTACAGAGACCCATTCGAGCAAGACATTCGAAAATACACTTACATTCAAAGGGAGCGTGAAAGAGAAAGAGAACGTTTCGAGGCTGACCGTAGTAGGTGGAGCCCCTCCCATCCACGGAGACCTATTACTCCTACAGTCTCCCCTTCACCATCTGAACGAGCCCCCAGAGACTCAGAACGAAGGGTTTACAGTCAGTCCTCTGAGCGAAGTGGTAGTGTGAGCTCACTCTCACCACCACACTTTGACAAATCTGAAAAGGCCCCATTGGAACATGGCTCTAAGGTTGACAAGACTGATAAGAACACTCAACCTGAGCGTGTGGCAGGTGCTGAGAAAACCAAGCGTGCAAAACGAAAAGAAAAAGGTGATAAAGACAAAACAGAGAAGATTAAATCAAGGAAAGTGAAGGGGCAGTCCCCCTGTAACCCACCCCCTGAAGCAGACCTTGAAACTGGTTTTGACGGAGGGTCTGGAAGAGTAAAGGGGCCGGACCAAGATGCACATGAGAGGCAGAAATATAAGGGGGACAGTGAACCTCTCACTGGAAATCAGATGTCAACTGCTCACCATGATGCACTAAAAAATGAAAGGTCTGAAATAGGAAAAGGTGATAACTCAGATTTGGATGGAAAAAATCGACCTAAGAAACACCTCAAGACTGATATTGGAAATGATGGGAAAGATTCATCAGTGGATTCTGATCGCCTTGCTGCCAGAAAAAGGCGCTTTGCTGATGCTAGTGGTAAAACCATTCGACAGAAGAGAAGTAGGCTTGAGGAGGAAGATGGTAATCAACTCTCAGACTTTGCCACTAGTTCTGCATATTTGAAAGAAATAGATACTGACAGGCAACAGAAAGACTCTCAGCGTAGAGACTCAAGGTTCAAAGCTGAAAAACCTAGCACTCAGAAGGATAGTCAGGAGGAGCTTAGAGGACAAAGAGAGAAATCAGATGGGACTTTGGACCCATCGGAAGTAAAAAGACATGCAGGGCACAATTCATCCAGAAGATTTTCACATGAGGGGAATATAGACCAAAGTAGTACCAGAGATCAAGAACAACATGGTGTTTTCAAATATGTTGCTCAGAGTGCTGATATTGACAGAAGCACTAAGGACAGGGAAGACCATGTGGACATTGATCTTTCTCAGAGCTACCGCAAGCAAATGGAGCAAAATAGAAGGCTCCAGCAGCAGCAGCAGGAGTCTGACAAACCTGACAAACCTGGAAGTCCCCAAGGAAGTGAAACAGAAGACTTTGAACACCGTAGTCTTGTCCATGAAGTGGGTAAACCACCTGAAGACGTCACAGATAATTTCCCATCTCATAAACTCAAGAAACTAGATCAATTTGATGCTGATCCAGGAGTCAAGAGGGAGCGCGTGTATAGGAGCTTTAGACAAAAAAGCGAGGATCCTGACTGGAACAACACTTCTCCAGGACATCAGCACTTCTCTCACCATGCAGATGAGGAGTTTGTGGATCCTTCTCTTCAGAAAGAGTTCAGTAGAAATGATGACAAAATTCATTCAGATCTGGAGCTATCAGTCAAACGAACACATACACAGATAAGCAAGCCAAACACTCCTTTACTTGGTGGGGAAGAAGAGCAGCAAAAACGATGGGAGTTAAGAGAGAGCAGAGTCAAACAAGATTTGTTACCTGACCTAAACTTCTCTAGAAGTCTAAGTAAAAACATTCACACTCGCAAGCGTTTGGAATATGGCATTTGGCATGACTTGGAACCTGGGGAGGTACGATCAGACTCTGAAGAGGACCGAGAGACCAAACCCCACTCGCCAATGCCCTCTACATCTATGCCTTTCTCTGAGAGACAGAGAGGTGACAGGTTTTCTGACCCCAAATTAGCTAATCTTGAGAGGAACAAATTCTACTCCTTTGCCCTTGACCAGACCATTACACCAGATACAAAGGCTCTACTTGAACGTGCAAAATCCCTCTCTTCCTCTAGAGAAGAAAACTGGTCATTCCTAGACTATGATTCTCACTTTGCAAGTTTTCGCAACAGAAAAGATACTGAGAAGGTAGAATCAACACCACGACCCACACCTTCCTGGTACATGAAAAAGAAAAAGACTCGAAGTGGATCTGAAGACAAACTAGATGACAGTAAGGAGGAGCCCAAACCAGAAGAACAGGAACATAGGGAACTCTTTGCCTCCCGCTTCCTTCACAGCTCCATCTTTGAACAGGACTCAAGACGGCTTCAACACCTGGAACGTAAGCATGAGGAGCCTGAGCAAGCACAAAACCAACAAACTGGTCAGCAAGGGACAACAGATGGCCAGCTTGACTCTGAGCCGGGTGTTCTTTTCCATAGTCGTTTTTTGGAGCTTACACGGCTGCAGCAGCAGAAGGGTAAAGACCAGTTGCTGCAAGAAGCAAAAGGAGACACAATACTGACAGATGATAATAAAGTTGAAAAAGCACCTGATCAAGAGCAACAAGCTTTGCAGTCACCTGGAACCACAGAACCTGCCATGGAGCCAGAAATTAAGCCCATTAGCCCTGCTGAGGAGCTGATTTCTGAACCCCGACTAGTACCCACTTTTGTCGCCCAACCTGCACACAAGGAATTGTCTCCAGGAGATGGTGTTGTGTTGAATCCAACCACTGAACCATTGCTAGCTGTGTCCCTGATGAAGGAAGAGTTAAAAGAAAATGAGCATCTTGAGACGCCAACTGATGCTGACCCTGTGTCTTTAGCAGCTTCAGAGCCCAGTTATTCATTGGGGAGAGTTAAACTATCTGCATTTGAAGGAAAATCAGATAATGTTGAAGATGTAAAACTTCTGAACACAGAACAGCTATGTCACAGTGATACTCATGACGAGTTTGTGAGCAGTTCAGAACCAGAATTGGATCCCGAGACAACCCAGTCAGAACTACCTGAAGCTACAAGCCCCATGCCACCCAGTCTTGTAGAGGAGATGGATGGATTGAAGAAAGAGGTCCATTACACTTACAAAGCAGTAACAGAACCTGAAGTAGAAAAGAAACCTCAGGTCAATAAAGTGCAGGTGTCTGTTGACAATGACACCAATGAGGAGCCAGCTTCACTCCACAAGGAACAAAGAGCAAAAGAAATGAAGAATAAGAAATATAAACAATCCCCTGCTCAAGCTGCTCCAGTATCTGTTATTTCTGCCTCTAGTTCTGAGAAACAAGCCACGCGCAAGAGTGAACGCATTGACAAAGAAAAACTGAAACGTGGGTCATCTCCCAGAGCTGAATCTTTAAAAGTCAGTTCAGATTCTAAGTCCACAGGAAAATCTCCTGTTCATGGACCTGATTCTGATATCTCAGAGCAGAGCATATCAGTGGGCAGGGCAAGACGAAGAAATGTCAAATCTGTTTATGCCACCCCAGTTGAAGATGATGCTCCAGTGCGGCCTGGAAAGGAAATTACTGAGTCACCACGCTCTGCACGAAAGCGTGGTGTAGATAAAGATGCAGTCTTACAGCAAAATATCGAACAGGACTCACCTGCTCCAGTCGCGTCCTCAAGACGAGGTCGTCCGCCTAAAAATCGCCGACAGGGTGAAGATAGTTCAGTTAAGGCAGATAAATCAAAAATGGACACTAAAGATGTGGACACAAATGAACCAGAAAGTGGTGAACGAATCTCTAGAGCGTTAAAAGGAAAACATGCTCCTTATATCCCAAAGGGTTCATCAAATCAAATCTCCTTGGCCACAGGAACTGGACCATCTAAGAGGGGGGATAAAACTGAGTTGCCTGAGGATGATGAGCAGGAAATGGACTTTACAGATGAAGACAACGTAGCTTTGCAGGACTCATCAAGTTCAAGTAAAGATCCTTCAATAAAAGGTGACCCAAAGAAAGAGGAGAAAGACAAACAAGGGAGAGAACTGGGCAGAGAGAAACATGTACTTACTGAGAAGGGCTGTGAAGGCAAATCAAATGGGAAAGAGACAGATTCCCCAGTCTTAGAAGAGAGATCTTCATTAGAGAAAGACAAAATTGTTAGAGGAAAAACCAAGCTGACACGGACGCCTAAGTCACCTGTCTTGAAAAACCTCAAAATCAGATTAAATGTAACAGAGGTGAAAGATCTACTTCAGTTAGGGGATGAAGAGCTTGGGAACCAAGAAGATTGCTCAAAAAAGGTCAGATCTGGTGACCACACAGATAACGTTTTGGAGTCTAATAATGGTAGCAGGATGGCCTCTGGCAGTGAAGGTAAGGGGGAAGCCTCTCCAGAAAACAAGCCACCACTAGATACATCAAAAAACTTGCTATCTCAAGAGCTTGAATTAGTGCAGGCTGTGGAGAACATCGCTAAACTTACAGACCCAGTCTTACCGACAGAGCCACCAACTCCACCTGTCCCACAAACAGAGATGAAATGTGTCACAGAGGAAGAAAAACCATCTAATCCTGCAAGCGAGACAGAACTTATGGCTGCTATTGATTCTATTACTGCCGATGATGTTACTGTAACATTGCCCCAGGCAGCTCCAGTGATTAGTACAGATCTGGATTCAGAACCAGAGCTGCAAGTCTTCATTCAGCCAGACAAGGAAGATGAACCTGAAACCGATACATCTACTGTACCGGAGGAGCCCATTTTCCCAAGCACACCCAAGAAGGGCACCAAGGGAAGACCTAAAACAGTAAAACGTTCTAAAACCCAGAAGCCAGTCAAAAAAGACTTAAAGGAAAGACCATCATTACCTGAGGAATCCTCAGATCCTTCATCAGATGGCACGCCTTCCAATATAAAGATTGTTCCAGAGATGGCCCCATCAGCAGCAACTGCTGCTGTTATTACTGCCACTACATGGAAGCCAGAACCTGAGCCTTTGGCTGTCAAAGGTACAGATACAAACATGGAATCAGAATCATCTTCTGAAGAGCAACTTCAACACCTTAAATCTGCCTGCCCTCAGTCTAAGAGTCCAACCTGCTCAAAGCCTCAGCAGCTACCTTCTGAGTGCATTTCTCCTTCACTGTCTCCACCTCCTAACCGACCAAATATCAGGTCCATTCAACCTAGTAGAATTCCTGTTTCCCCACCAGATTGGCTCAGTCAGTCTAAAGATACTGCAGTCCCCTCTTCTCCTGTCCTACCAGTACTGCCATCGGAAAACCCATCTGTAATCCCTGACACTGAAAACATGGATAATGATCATAGTACCAGTGACTTGAGGCGGATTCTTATGAAACCCAAAAATGTTTCACTGCCAGGCAGTAGTTCTGTTCCCAGTAGTCTGCCCATCCCCCGTGATCAGCACCCATCTGAAAGTAATACTCCATCAGCTGTTGTGCCAAATAAGTCACCACTGCCCGATAGTAGAATGCAAACTCATCCAGGTCCACCTATCGTTCGACCTCCAACCTCACTACCATCTCCTGAGACAAAGTCTGTCATCTCTGTTATTGCTTCCACTGCAACCTCTGTTATCAGTCGTGTTTGCAACCCTCCTGACCCTGAAGAGAAGGTGAACATTAATATTGGAAATCCCTGTGTGGACATGGCTCTTCCCAAACAGAACTATAGGCCTAGCATAGATGACGGTGGATCTTATCATGGGCCATCTGTTGGTGAAGAGGGTGGAAGTACTGGTCGGTTCATTGTTGAGAGCCCCACTCTCAGTACTGGATCCAGCCCAGGTCTAAGGGTAAATACATCTGAAGGAGTGGTAGTACTGAGCCACTCGGGCCAGAAAATTGAGGGACCACAGCGCATCAGTGCAAAAATCAGCCAGATTCCACAAGCAACAGCAGGTGACATGGAATCTCAGCAGTTGGTGTCTATGCCCCAGATAAAACAGGAGATGTATACTCACTCTCAGTCAGGAACTCAAAAGGGGCCTCCCTCACAGGCTGACCATGGGCATCTTGGTAAACCACAGTCAGCTTCATCTTCTATTAAACAAGAAAGCACGAATTTGGAAAAGATGGAATCCCCTTACCAGTCTGGGCCTCAAGGAGTGGTAAAGCGTCTTCCACAGGGCAACCAGCAAGTAATGAGTTACCATCATCCAGAGTACATGCTGATGAAACATCAAAAGAAAGTGGAAGGTGCTGATCCTCACAGTGCAGATGGTACTAAACCATCTTGGACCTCTGCCATAAGTCCTGCAATAAGCCCTCACTTGCCATCTCCACCCGGCAACCATGTGGGTTTTGTTACAGCTGCTGGTGACAGAGCTCCTTCACATCTTAGTGGCACCAAACAGGAACCGCGTTCCCCCCGCAAGTCAGGTCATCCACACTCTCCATTTGCTAAAGTGTCCTCACCCATCGGCTCCTCATCCCCCAAAGGCATCCCAGTGATGTTGCCCTCTGGTCTTCCTGCCATGCAGCAGTATGTTACTGGTGTGCATCACCCAGAACAATCAGTTATTATGCCTCCTCACAGTGCTCATGGTGGCTTAGGACGGATGTCTCCTCACCGTGTTACTCAAACAATTCCAATGGGACATCTTGTTCAAGGAGATGTTCGGGTCAATACTCCACCTCTCTCTGTGATGAGTTTTGGAATGCATAGTGAGCCTCTTGCCTCTCCGTGGTCTGGTCCCATGCAGCAACGGCCCGGCTCACCCCAAGCTGTTGGCAGGGACATGGTTCTCAAGGTCAACCCCAGTTCTGTGAGGAGCCACGAGGGAGACCAGGATGATGCCAGACGTTTCCATCAGTCTGGGCGACAATCTACACCACAGTTGAAACCAGACACTATGCAGTCAGATCCCCGTGGTTCTCTGCGCAGTGGCCTCCAGTTGGACACATACATGACTCAAAGAGAAATGCGTGTACTCTTGCACCAGCAGGGTGAACGACCAGCCCCAGACCCACATGCTGGACACATTCAAGAGGCACTTCCCCCCTCTTCAACATCATCGAGCATCCCTTTATCTGTGTCTCCAAGGGCACATGTCTTGGCTAAAAGTGTGTCTGAAAAGGATCTTACGAAACCTTTGGAGGCAAAGAGGCCACACTCTCCTCTTAGTAAGGATGGAATAATGGGGATTCGGCCATCTGGATCAGCTATGGCCTCTCCCCAGAGGGTTCAACTAATGCCACCAGGACCTAGTGGTTCCTTCCCAGAGTATTCAGGGATGTACTCAAACCCAAGAGGCATACATTCTCAAATGACAGAGACATCTCCTGGACTTAACCAGCCACAGCTGAATATCACACCAGCCATGGTGAGTTTATACACCATATTTTTATTCTAGTTTGTAGTAGTGTCTTCACTTTTGTAACTAACACATTACAATTTTTTTTCTTGGATCCTTAGAGTGCAGATCTTCAAGCAAAAACTGATGGCAAGATGACTCAGCCTGTTAACATGGTGCAGCTGCTCACAGTAAGATGGCTTCATCATGAAATAGGGACTAGTTTACATAGTGATGAGGCTTTAGCAGTTTGAATAAAGTTAGGTATATCTGAGACATGTCTGATTTTGTCCAATTTGTTTTTCTCTGTTTAAACAGAAATACCCTATTGTGTGGCAAGGCCTGCTCGCGCTGAAGAACGACACAGCTGCAGTTCAGCTGCATTTTGTCTGTGGCAACAAAGCCTTGGCTCATCGATCTCTGCCCCTACAAGAGGGAGGTGCATTGCTTCGAATTGTCCAAAGAATGAGACTTGAGGCTTCACAACTGGATAGTGTAGCCAGAAGAATGACGGTACATTTCTTTTTGCCTTCCTCAAAAATGTGTTTCTATTAACATTGTGTAGCAAGCTTGCCTTAAGTGTACATATTCTGAACTAGATCATTTTTTGTGAATTTATTGGAATTGGTGGGATGTGGAAAGTCTGGTTACACATTTTTGTTTTTCTTCAGGGGGACACAGAGTTCTGTCTTCTTTTGGCTCTGCCATGTGGACGAGACCAAGATGATGTCCTAAACCAGACGCAGGCTCTTAAGGCCGCTTTCATTAACTACTTGCAGGCCAAGTTGGCTGCTGGTATCATCAATATCCCCAACCCAGGTTCTAATCAGGTAAGTTAAGCACAGTCATTTTTATATTAAAATTGGAGTCCGTTTCATTTACTTGAAAAGATTACTTTTCAGAGAAATTGCTTGTAAGCTTAATCGACAGAGCTTTTTGGTACACAAGTATAAACTTGCCCAAAGCAATGCTACATGAAAATGTTCCATGCACATCCTGTTACACTTAATATTTTCATGTAGCACTGCTTTGTCATTGCTTATCTAAAGCTTAAAATGACTAAATATCCAATATTGTAGTTCCTTTTGAAGTTTATCTATTTAATTGGTGTTTCTCCTTGTCTCTCTAGCCTGCCTACGTGCTACAGATTTTCCCACCGTGTGAATTTTCAGAAAGCCACTTATCCCAACTAGCTCCCGATCTCCTCAACCGGATCTCCAGTATCTCACCCCACCTCATGATTGTCATCACCTCTGTGTAACCTTCACGGCTGGGAACTGCCTCACTGGTGGATGTTCTCAATGATGAGCCTCAGGAAAAGAGAGGAATATGAGAATTTGTTTTTCCTGGACACAATGGGAATGTGTAGGAAATCCTCAATCAAAACTTTTGCTTTTTCCATATCAGTCTTTTTCCTTTTTTGTCACTCCTGTCTGGTATTTTTGTCCTTCTCAAAAGAACTCAGGGATGGACCAAACCAGAACTCTCTGCAGTCTTATTTGACCATTTCTCTGCTGTATTTGTATTTATTGGGGAGTACTATTTTAACGTCCGGAGATACTCTGAAGAAAAAAAATTCAGGAAGTTTGACGAACAGGAAGAATGAGTGACTAACTGGGTGGCCTTTTTCTTTCATCTGTCTTTTAATGATTGTCATATTTAGTTCTTCACAAGAAAGGATCATAGAAGCTGTTGTACTGCAATGGCTCAACAGACATTTCAACATGTAATTTTAAGTAATTATGTACAGACTTCTTGCCCTGCCTTTCCTTTAGAGGAGGAAGAATTAACTTCTAAAACCATGAGGCCCTAGAGAGAGGACCATGTCTGTTAACAGCTCCTTTAATTCCACCAGCTCTGCTCATTTTCACACACTACTGAAGCAGATAAAGCTCTTGCACCTGCCTTTGCATTGAACATTAGTGTGATTTGGGAGTTTTGGAATACTGGACTTTGTAAATATTTTAAATATTTAAACCTTGACAATGGAACTTGGACAACTTGACAGACTCGTGGACATATGGAACTCAGTGTGGAAATTAAGATGGATATCCTTGATTTTTGGGGTGTAAATACTTGTAACAGCAGGTTGGCAAACTCTCCTGTGGAGTCTGCTGATGGCACTTCACATTTTGTAACTCAAATAAAAAAAAACAATCCAGAAAACTTGAATATTAAAGTCATAATCTTTTATTTCATGTATATTATGGTCATTTGTTGGTGGAAAGCAGTGTGTAGCTGGTGCTTAGATTTTTGTTTAATAATGAAGATTTCAAAATTTACACACATCTTTGCAAGATGTTTGTAACCCTGTGTTACACTTTCACAATTTAAAAAAATGCCATTTATTAAAAACTGGGTTAAACCTATGACCTTTGCACATCAGACAGTGATGTCTTTCCAGTGTAGAAGACAGTATGTTGAAATGTTAAGTTGCCAAGGGTTTCTTTCGTAGTGTACTTACAAAATATAATGTATTACTGAAAGAGGTGATCCACCTGTACAATATTTACATAGTAACACGAACTGAACTGTGTGCAGGAACAAATCCAAAAATTTTATCATGTCCATCCATCTAATTAAATTTCATATAATAGTGAGAACTATACTAAAGAATTTGGTGGTGGAACTGTGCAGTAATTGCATAATGTGTATGAAACACTGAACTGTGAAACATTAAGTCCATCTATTCAGTTTAAATGTATCCAGCATTTAATGCCTCAAGATATAATATGCTTATGGTAGCTTAAATATAAAGTCTAACTTAACATTTCAGCATAAACTTAGATGCTGCTTCAATTTCAAACAGTCCAATATAAAAGTTGAAAACTAGTAATAGTGACTAGATCACACCTATAAAATGAGAAAATTCCTGGAATCTTGAGCAAGAACTACCCTCAAATGAAAGAATCAATAGACAATTAGTAGTCTACAAAACAACTGTTAGGAAACTCAGTAGATATCTGTAAATTATAATGTTTTGCTGAAAGAAGTGGATCACTGGTCCGTTATACCTTGTTCGTGTCCAGGTTTGGAAGGTTGTTCATTATACTGGTCTTTCCACACCAGTGTTGTACTGGGCCGTCCTTTAGAGGGTAATGGTCAGTATCATACAAGTAACAGTGTATTATATCCTACTCACAATAGATTTTACACAAAAACAGTATATATCACTGAAAAAAATTGACATTTTATTTCAAAGGGAAGCCTATATTCATGTGTTACATACATTGTCTATGACTTAAATGTCAAGTTATTTATGTTAGAGTTACACTTCCTAGTGTTTCAGATCTACACAGGAGCCAAACAGTGCCATCAGCTGGTCCTCATACTGGGAGATGTTCCTCTTCATGATCTCCTTGCAGGGGCCTAGCAAACGCTCAAAGGCTTGGATGTCTATTACTGAGAGAAAAAGAGAGACAAGGGGGAATGAGAATTAAGTTAACCCATTGCAGCCTCAGATAAAATGTTTCTATTAAGCATATTAATCTGTGTGATAATCTGAGATATGTAATTTTCAAGAAAGGCCTGCAACAGCCTCAAAAAGAAGTTACGACTGTAAAGAGTGATATGTACAAATCATTTTACTCTGTGTCCAAGAGAGGTATGATGGGGTGTGCGTTGCCTTTCTACACAAGTGTACTGTCAGTTGACTAGCTCTGCATAATCCAGCCAGTCTTGCCAGTTTTGACCACAGGCACTTGCTGTTGGCTGGATGTGCTTTGTGTGGTGATTGTCAATGTCATTTCACAAGCAAAAAAAACAAAAAACAACCTCAGAATCATAGAAACCCGCCACACAGCACCTGTCATTACCAGTCTAAGGCAGGTCTAGTTATGTAGATGTGGGTCGACTCACTGTCCTCAGAGTGCTTTCCTCATGTGCTAATTATTTGGTATCACATTAGCTTGCATGTAAGTAACTATATGTGATAGATGATCTCTCACTCCCTCTCACTCACACATACATACATACATACATACATACATACATATACACACACACACACACACACACACACACACACACACATATTTTCTCTCACTCATTCACTCATATTTGTGGTGTGTGTCTATCTTCATCTCAAGTCTCCTACCAGAGACCTGGGAGTGCTGGTATTTGCACAGTATATGAGCTATTACCTGTGTTCCTGACATAAGTCAAACCACACCAGATGGTGAAGTTTAGACATTAAGTTAGACATGGTCCAGTTAAGGCGTAGTTTAGAGATAGTAAAGGCCCTCTGGATGGAGATCTTAGTTGTTTTGGGGCTGTTTGGACTGTTTTGGAGCTGTTCTTCCGGTTTGGAGGTCACAGCCTCGAGTGCTTCTGTAATCGCTGGTCTTCACTTTTCACATCTTCTCTAGTTCCTCTTTCAGTCCCTGGTACTTCACCAGCTTCTCATGTTCGTTCTTCCTGATGCTGTTGCCAGATATCGCTCCATTTGTCACCACTGCTGTTAAATGTAGCTTGTCTATTACCACAGTGTCCAGTTGGTTGGCCAGTATTGGTTTATCTGCCTGGACCAGGAACTCCCACAGGATCTTTGCTCTATCATTGTTTTTTGTGGTGTCTCCCATCTGGACGTTGGAGGGCCCGGCCCATATCCAGCACAGATGTTCCTGCACCCTGCTATTATGTGCTGGACTGTCTCAGAGGCCCTTTTGCACAGTCTGCGCCTTAGGTCCTGTTTGATGTGGTAGACCCCTGCTTCTTTTGACCTAATGCTGACAGTCTGCTCTTAAAGGAATACTCCAACGATTTGGGCAATATGCCCTTCAATAGCATTTTCACCTCTGTACGTCCACTGCTTTGGTTCCGATGGTTAGCATTTCATGTTCGGTTAGCATTATGACTGGAAGTCTGTGAGTCAGCTGGTCTAGCTCCATCAAAGTGAAAAACCTTACAGCAACTCTGAGGCTGTCTCATTAACACAATGTATCATGTGTATTTGAACACGTCTTCAAATTTTTTTTAATAAAAAACGAGAGTCGTTTTAGGGGAAGTTAGATGAAGTTCGATGGTAAGAAGTAGGAACTATAACCAATGCACATATATGTTTTAAGCGGTTATGGTTTCCACCATCTATAGTTCTTCTAAATTGATCATCTTGTTTTAGATAAAATTCCAAGACGTGTATTTCAAATACACACGATAAACTGTGTAAATAAGACAGCTTTGGAGTTGCTTTAAGGTTTATTTTTTTCACTTTGATGGAGCTAGACTAGCCGACTCCCATAGACTTCCAGTCATAATGCTAACCGAACAGGAAATGCTAACCATCGGAACAGAACCAGTGGATGTACAGAGGTGAAAATGGTATCGGACATCTTTTCTCAGTCTGGGTAAGTCAGCAAGAGGGGATATTGCCCAAATTGTTGGAACATTCCTTTAAGATGGATGTCAGAACTTTAGGTCTGTCTGTCTGTCTATATACGTATCTATCTATCTATCTATCTATCTATCTATCTATCTCTCTATCTATCTATCTATCTATCTATCTATCTATCTATCTATCCATCCATCTCATCATCTACAAAGTTAATGATACCACCTGTACTGGTTCTTCCCCCCCTTTTGGAAATTTGCAGAAACTGTACTTTGTCCAGGCAGGTTACATATGTAGATTTGGTGTTATTGATATTGTTCTTATCTCTTCTGAGTCTCCTCTGCTGCACCTTCCCCATTTCATATGGCACCAGACCAACCTGAACTACTGCATCTTTTAAGTTGAAAATCAGAAAATGTATGCGCAAGAGAGACAGAAGATGGTGGGTGGATAACATACCCAGGCATTTAGTTTCTCCCACAGCATAAACTGATGCAGCACGCGGTTTGTTGGTTACCAGTGCCAACTCCCCAAAGTACTGTCCTCTAGTGCACCGAGCAACCTCAACCTCCATGTTATCCTCCTGCCCAGCCTTCGTCTATGATAGATGCAAACAAACAGTTTAAAGGAGCCCAGGACACAAAACAACCAAAATCTTACAGGTACCTACAGCAATAACAAGGAGACAAGTTTACAGATAAGATAGATAAGATCAAGCATTTTTGTTTTAAGGGCGTAGTTTAATATGGGTTCAAGTACGTCAGGTAATCTCCTTACTTTGCTTTTTATCATAATCTTCACCTCTCCTGACTCCACAATGTAGAAACAGTCAGCCTTCTCACCCTGCAAGTACAGAAAACAGCAGAAGCACCATGTTTTAAGTCTGTCCGAATCATTAGTAAATGTCCTAGCAGCTAAAATAAATGCACCAACATTGTACCTGCATTATTATGCGCTCCCCATCTTTGAATGCTTTCGCTCCCAGTACATCTACAATCTTCATTCTCTCAGAAACCTAGTGAAGGGGAAAAATATATATATATTTTTTGTGAATGAATAGCTTAAATACATGGTAAAGGACAACATTAAAATGTCCATATGTCACGTCACATTAATGGATCAGATGAGGGCTGATACACAGAGATGTAGACTATCTCTGATGATTTTTTTGTTGTTTGTATTTCGAGTTGTTTTTTTAATACACACCTCAAGAGACTTTAGAAGAGGAACACACTCAATGAAGGCCTCATACATCCTCCTCTTCTTAGCGTTATTCCTCACAATAAGTCTATGGAAGGTGGCTCGATCCTGAGAGAGACCCACCCAGGTACAATCAGTATTTAAGCTTTTAATTTCTTTTTTCCAAAGTTTGATTTCAGTTTTACTATTGTTGGCTTAGCTATTGTATTTTTTTAAGGTTTTAGCATTACTTTTTTTTAACCCATTGGGCTTCTGCAGTAACACTGAGCGTAGACTATAGCTCTAAACTCATCCATCCATGCTTTTAGATACTGCACAATGTAAAAAACTAATGAATGCTGTGTCCCTTTGTCCTACTCACCAGGCCCCACAGGGCACCTTCCTGTGTTGCAATGATTGTTGCAGCTCGCGGGGTATTGTACATGAGTGCCAGCTCACCAAAACTACCTTTATTATCATACTTTCCAACACACAGATTTACTCCATCTTTTTGTACAACAATATCATACACACCCCTGGGAAATGATGAGACAGAAAGGTAAAATCATACGACATCACAAGACTGAAATGACAGAATCCAGTTTGAAATTATGAAAACAATCACTGACTCACTCACGCACCTCTCTATGACATAGAAATTATCTCCATCATCTCCTTGGTCTATGATGTGTTCCTGTGGTTTGACCAGCACCTCAAACATGCCATCCAAAACCTCAGAGAACTGCTCCTGCAGGACATTACAGTCACATTAGTCAGCTGTGTGTCTGTGCTTAAAGTGAACATGATTTATACTTTTAACAAGGGGAAAGCCAGTTGTTTTTTTAATCCTCATTAACATCTTACTAAAAACGCTCATGCAAACTGCTGTACCGGGTCCAAAGTTTTAAACAGTAAAATGTCTCTGCATGCATCCTGAAGTCTCCTCCGCTGCTCATCTGTTTTTGGATGCACAACACGGGGCTCTGAGTCATCATCCTCATCATCATCGGGGTTATAAGCCTCTGCACAAACTGCAGCAGCACAGACAACAATAAAACCCTGAACCATGATACATGGACACTATTTAATATTCATTATACATAGTGCTCCAGTTACTGACCTGATACTCTGCGACTGTATTTACTGGCAGTGGATTCTGCAGAAGAGAAAGACATGTATGTGTGTATTAGAAAAATAATTACAGCAGCCAATAGTACATATGATTGTTATGTGATAAAATAAGGAAGTCTAACATATGACAAACTCAGCTGTGGGAATCAGTATTATTGCTCCATTTTTTTAAAACATACATGCTGCTGTGGCTCAGTGAGTTGAGTGTTGACTCTATCTGGGTTAGAGGCTTGACTCCCCCTGGAGCAACTAATGCTAAAAATGTAGGCACTCATGGTACCATAAGATACTTTGTACAACAAATACATCTACCAGATGGCTATTGATAAACTTCCAAGTGTTGCAGGGATAATAAGACAGATATATGTTTAGGGACCATCAAGGAAATATAATTTATATCAGCTGACCTCTAATAAGCTGTAGAGAGAGGACAAGTAGAGGGAGCACTAACATTGCAAGTTTTAAAGACCAACAAACACACAACACTTGTAAATAATGTGAAAATTATAACATACTACTCACTGATAATCTCCTCCTCCTCCTCTTCTTCATCATCCTTTGTGGCCTTACTTGAAGTTGTAATAAAAGTTACCCCTTTCCGTGCGGATTGCACATTGTGTTTTTTGCCATGTTGTTTTCTTTGGTTCTCCTGAAGACGCGTAAAATGTTGCACTGCAAATTCAACCAAGTTTGGTGGCTTGCGGCGCAGTACCTCCACAGTATAGCCTTGCAACAACTCCTTCAAACCAACTGGTATCTCAGCACTACTCATTGTTCAGTTTTGGAGGCCAAACCTGTTGAAAAGTCCCAAACAACAAACCAAAGGACTGAGTTACAGTCCGGTCTAGTTTTAGCTGTGTGAACAAAATGTCTTACTACTGCAGAGTGCTCATTTATTGCTCAATAGTGTCTTCCATTTTGAAAATAGTAGGACTTGCATGTCCCTTGAATCTAGGTGTGTGCCAATTATTGGAAACTTAGCTATTAATACCTGAAATACTGAATGTCAGCTATTGCACAAATAAAAAAGAAAATACGCCTACCAAGCACACTTGACTTTTGATGATCAGCTATATGTCCCACACATTTGATTCATGTACTTCTGGCTAGTCGTCACACACACTGTCCCCTCCTCCTGTCCCATTCCCTCTCACACTCAACAAGTTATTGATTTCTTTATTTAGAGCAACCCATTGGAAAGTATTGACCAGGACTTTTCACATCAAACGTAATTAAAGGCTGTCTAATGCATTACGGCTTGCAACTTGATGATTTGGCAGTGCGAAATATGTGAGGTCTTCATTATCATTTGACTTTGAGGGAGGATTTTTCAACTCTATATGCTGACAGCGGACCTGTTGTTGGGCTGCAGCAGGGACAGACTATGACATCAGATAGATATGTTAAAAAATAAATAAATAAATAAATAAAAAACAAAAACACAATATGATTTCCGAATACAATTTCTGCATTTTATTTATATACATGCTGACATTCACAGACATGATCCACCAATGAATCAGCTTGTCTATAGCTAGGCTCTTATCATTTTCACATTAAACAGATAAAAACGTGATTATTAATCATTTGATAACTGGATCACTGAGTGGAATGTGATCATACAGGGAGCAGAAAATCTGAAAGGCATTTATTGCTGAGACTGAACACACACGGTATAAGAAAATGCACCTTTTCCCTGATATGCTCCCCTGCTCGCATATAGCAAAGGTAAGGCACATGTTCCGTTACTATTATTATAAAAAAAATAATACAATGGAAAAAAAAATCCAAATAAAACAAAATGAGTGGGAACAATCGCGCACACGTGTGTGTATACTGGCTTACAGTAAGTAGGCTGTACAGGATCATCAGTATAGCATCTCAGCAGAAAGCCCTTAGCTTCTATGCAGGTCTGAATGATCCATGTACTCTATAGTACCACAAGTCTCTCAAAGACAAATGAGCACATTAGTGGGAATTTGTGTGTGAGAATCTGTGGACATGTATGACCCTTAATGTGTGTGTGTGTGTGTGTGTGTGTGTGTGTGTGTGTGTGTGAGAGAGAGAGAGAGAGAGAGAGAGAGAGAGAGAGGAGGGAACTCTGCGGTCCTGTTCACGTTCTGCTCCTGCGATCTGGACACAAGGCGGCACTGAGCCTTCATCACAGGTTTGGTGCTAACCAGTTGAGGAACTTCATAGCAACCTCAAATCCTAAGAAGCAAGCCTAAAGAAAGAGACAAGAGAGAGAAAACTGTTAAAGCAGAGAGAGTATATAAAGGAAGATACTCCACCTACAAGAATATGTGAGGCCTCCTCCAGGGGGCGACGTAGAGCCCTAAAACTGGGCCAAACGTGTCAAATGAACAGCGGTGAATGGGACTCTTCCATAAAATGAGCTCTCTAAATTATATATATATTTTTACTCTGCATTAGTGAAAATTACCAGACAGTGGTTAAGAAGATAAACATTTCTATGTGCTTAGATTGGAAGTGAATGAAATCTGGAACCAATTAGGGAACAAAAAAATTGGTTATGCAACCAAACATCACATCAATCTTCTGAAACTGACATAATTTTACTTCAATCGATTTCATGTCAGCTTTTAATTATGTCTTAAATATAAATATGTCGGGCTGTGTAACAATAACAGTAATAGTGCAGTTATTCGTAAATATTTGAACTCAAATGTAGTGATCATTTTGTAGCATTTAGTCCCACCGTCCGCCATACAGTCTGCTGTTTGGCAGGTGCTCAGCACTGCCGCCGATGGCCAAAACACTGTACTGCACTCTTTTTTTCTGTCTCACAGCAGTCAATGTGGTTCAGCTTTCTGTCTCTATAGGCTTTGGTACAAGGTGTGAAAAAAATGCACAATGTAAAATATGTTTTAACAAAGCACAGCTATATAGCAATACTTTACATTTGTGTCTAGCGTTGGTCTGTAAAGCTTTTTTCTAGTGGACCCATATTTTTGAAAGCACTTCATTTGTAAATTTGACCTGAAATAATCAGGGTTAGCTTTTAGTTTTAGAGTTGTCAAACAGCTGAAATTCACTAACAAAGGTCCAGAAAACAACTTAGGTACATGTTTATTAATTAAGAAATTGCCAACATACCTTGAACCCACCCACATTTTCCATAGAGCACCACATCTATTCACAAATGATTGTGGTGGGAGGTGGAAAATAAATCTTGGGTTTAAAGGGCTTAAAATATACATGTCAGGTCAAGTCCATTTTTCCAGCTTTGCTCTTGTGTCTTAAATTTCAGTTCGGAAACATATAGAGCATGCTTATGCATGTTTTCCCTCTCCCTTTAAAGTGCAGTCTAGAGTTAATTGGCTATAAAACAATACAGCTTAATGATACTGGTGTCTGTACTTTGTGTGTTATCTACTTTATATTGCGGAATTGTTTGTGACAACATTTCATCACTCTGTCACTGTTCAAGTTTTGATTCCATGTCTGTTGAAGTACAGCTCTCACATTTTAACAACAGACAGACCTACACGGCACATTGATAACTGATTCTTCTTCATCCCTGCTACTTCTCAAATTGCATATTGTTTGGCCTCCAGGCATAAATGAATGGTTAACAGAATTACCCAAACCAAAATAAGGTAGAGTGCACTCACTGCGTTGGCAGGGAAAGCTCTAAGCATGACAGCATTGAAGCCTTTATAGAGAGAGGTCACACCCTCCTCTCGAATCAGCTCACGCAGAACATCCCGAAAACCATTTGGATACTTTCCCTCAGGAGCTGTGGGGAAAATGCATTACAAAAATCCCTCAGATACACTTCAACAGACAATCAAATGTTTCTGTAAAAGGCAAAAACTCTCATTAAAACTTTCTATCAGTATAACACTCAATTTCCCCACGGGGATCAATGAAGTATTCTGATTCTGAAATGCCTGCAACGGATTACTGCCAACTTTTTCTTCAATGCATTACTGAATCAAATTTTCATATTTGTTATTTCTTTATACTGCAGTTCTTAGCTGAAACAGTTTCCATGCATGTTTTTCAGCCTCAATAACCAGTGGAATCTAAAACCAAACCTGTTTGGAAACGAGACTTGAGAACGTCGGGTGGAATTGCCACGGCCCAGTTAAAGATTCCAGCCATTCCTCCAGCAAAGAGCACGCTGGGGACACTGAGCTCATTAGGGCTGGAGGTTGAGGGGACAATTGAAAACAGGTTTAAATGCACAGTGTAATGAATAATTTCATGTTATGACAGATAACAAATAATACTGTGGGGAAAAAAAATAAACAAATCAATAAAAACTCTCACCTCTTTCCTGCGGGTGTGAGAGCGTATTTCAACCATTCATAGGTCATGAAGTACATCCCACTTGCTGGTACATCTAAGTTACACACAAGACGCACCATAATTAACATGATATATTAGACATGAAGAATTATACAGAAAGGTCATAAATAAAATTACTGCTTTAGACTATTAATGCATAAATTAGCAAATATGTCCGCGTAGTTATCCTCAGATAACACATGGGTGGTAGAGGAATGTATTTGCGTGCGCAAACACACACACACACACACTGTCACACACACAGCACCATGAAGACATAATGTCCTACAGGGTGTATTATGGTGGCGGTGCATAAAAGTCAAACGTAATGTCAAGGTGTGACATCCACTGAAGCTGGGCAACAAATTCTTATTTTTGTTGACTGTCTTTCAGTAGAGTCAGTAGTAAATTTTGTTGTTCAAACTGATGATAATCAGAACACGTTATTTAAAAACTCGGCCAAAATGAGGCATGAAACATTTTAAGGAATATTTGAACACTTTGGAGCTTTGTTTGACATTACACCTCACGTTACCGTTTGGTTCAACGGGAAGAACATCGACTTGAACATTTGATGTGATTTTGCATACATGAGTCATATCGTCATGTATATCAATGCCAAAAAATCCTTATGAATATCACAATGTTGATTTCATTACTATCGCCCAGCTCTAACAACCACTCAGAGGCAGACTTTATTTGACAAGACCACCAGTACCTCTCATGAGAGTCAGAGCAGTGCCTTTGTAGATTCCTCTGATGCCGTTCTCTCTGTACAGCTGTTTGACACAGTCCATGGGTCCTGCGTATTTCACTTCCCCAGATGCTGCTTGGATCTGCACACAGACATGTATCATGTTATCACAATGTCAACACAGATTCATTTGACCCTAACAGCAGCAGCATTCCCATTATTTGCACCTACTGCAGATTGTGCCGGTGTAATTGAACTTAACATCTGAGATGGGAGGAGCCTCCTTGATAAGCCCACTCCCTTTTCACAGACCCGCTCCCCTTTCATGTAATTTCTCATTCTAGTTTAACAGCACAGGGGATGGCTGCATTAGATCCTGTGCATCTATAAATAACTCTAAGTCCTCTGACCTGCAGGAGGCATTTGATGCGCTCTCCTGGAGCCATGATGGCTGTGGTGAACACACCCGAGAGCATCCCTGCAGCGAAGAGCTGTGGATACCTGGAGAAGGCAAACAAAAGATGCTAATTCACTCACAGAGCACCACCCGCAGAACGCTCGGAGCGTGTGAACAGTAAAACAACCTACAATTGAGCAATCACCTACGTAAGGATATCCTCGGGGGTTTTCTGTTGCAGCTTCTTGCCTAGGCCAAATCCAAAGAAACAGACAGCAAACATGGGCGTGACTCCAATGATAGGAGCTGCCATGCCTTTATAGAGCCCCTTCACGCCCTGTAAAGGACAGAGATCATACAGAAATGTGGGTGTGAGAGAGGAAAAATTATTTCTTTGAAGATATTTTGAACAAAATGTCAAAACTATTCCACTCAGTCATACATTTAGGCACCCTCACCTCTTTAGCAAGGGTCTTTTTGCAACAGTCAAGGGTGCCTGCATACAGGGGGGTCTCTCCAGGTTTAGGTTTTGGCTGAGTCTGTAAACGCACCTAAGAGGGGAAAGGAGATTTCTGCAGCTTATACACTTCACACACAGAATCTTCACCATGTAAACATATCCAGCACTATTTGCATTACTTTATATGGATTGAATAAAAGATCATTTACAGAGTTGGGTCTAATGTAATGAAAATGTAATGACAAAGAGTGTGACCTCAGCTTTATTAAGGTGAGATCACTGACCACACAGTCTGACATAGCCTGAGTCATGAAGTCAGGTAACCAAACACAACAAGAGCTGAATGTGGGTCAAAGGGCTACAGTAATCTCAACTAATACTGTGAGTACTCTGAGGGTCCTAAACACTGTATACAGCCAATATATAACCGCAAAATGTTTAACAACCACATAACTCTCACTGAAAACACATATTTGACAGATATTAACATTTATTTCCTTGTGACAGAGCTGCTGTTGGGGTGATCATCGTTAGCCGATGCACTCTGCAGTGTTTTCCCCTCCATATGTTTTATAATAAAAAGCATTAATGGGTCACAGCAGGTGGATTACTTTAATAGTGTCGAGTGGATGCCCGGCGAAGACGAGGCAAACCCCCCCGAAGCCTCCAGCGAAGAAGTTCTTCAGTGGACTTATTGGCTGCGGCTGCTTGGACATAGTTTCTGCTCTGAAACAGACAACGGCGGACAGTGAATGAAACCGACACCGGGACACACCGCAGCACCGACACCTCACACCCCAAAGCACGAAAAACAACACACCTGCTCGGTCACCGCTGTCCGAAATATGTGTCTTTAGCTGTCACTTCTGGTCGGCAGACCTTTCACCCAATTATATTCCCGGACCGGTAACACAGGAACACCACTTGGCTGTGGTGCGTCTCTATTGGATGTCCGGGTTGAACACTGTCTTCTTCAAAGTCTGTAGCCTACAAATGCTCGTAAAGCTGAGTTTATGAAACCCCCTCCTGTTTTTTATAGGTTTATAATAAATTCCATGTTTATTATAAGTCGCTAGAAGTTATGGAAATGGAATCTGCAAAAAAACTGTTAAAGGACTTTATATAAAGTAATATAATTTGAAGACCTTCAAAATGCATACTCATTGTGTATACTTTTCTATTTAATTTTATGTATTTTTTAAATTATGTATTTTATGTTATTAGTTTATTATTTTATTAGTTTAATAATAATAATTATTACAGTGTAACTGTGTTTGATACATGTATAAAAATGTGTTAACTTTTTATAAACAAATGAATGTGAATTAAAAAACAAAATCAAAATTTTGTTTGTATTCATTAAATGATCTATCAAAAATTATAAATATGTAAATCCTATGTTATAATCCTGTTGCTCTTAAATATTACAATTACATAACATATCACCTGAAAGCCTTTCAATTATATCCTTAAAATTCATCTGTATCTCTCTATCCACTCTTTTAAATCTTTCTTTCTGTACTTTGACATTTAAACGAGACATGCTCATGTTGTTCCTTTTTTCCAGACTGTAACCACACCTCCCACTTAGATGCTTCTTTATGATAAAGAAAGTAATATTTAATCCACTCTCAATCTGGTTAAATTGTGTCAGACAGGATACAACAGTAACTGTCACACCTTCACACAAGCGTTCATTAAGATTTTTATTATATTGTAAACATTAAGAAAATACACTTTCGTACGACCGTCATTTAATCAACCATTTCAACCACTTCCATTGATAAAATATAGTTTTATTAGTTTTATTATTACACAGTTGTAGCTCTGGGGAGGAAGGTGAGTTTTGGGGACATGTCAACAACGAGGACACACTTATCTCCCACACACACACACACACACACACACACACACACACACACACACACACACACACATACACACATGAAGCAACCAACAACATAGAAACAAGTACACACTGATGAATGTCAGTGACACAAACTAAACGACACTGATATCACTGGAGAATGTGTTTGTGTTTCTCTGACAGGGACAAAAATAGATAAGAAAAGGTGTAAGATGGGAGATGATTGATCACTTATACCAACAACAAGCACTCATAATGGAGAAAAACAAGGAGCAGCACAATGGTACATTTCACTGTTTAAGTATTACACCATGAAGAGGTAAACGAAAAGCCCTGTGTTTCCTCTTGTGTGATTTTCAATGGGACCACCTGCTGATGACTTGAAGTTAACTAATACTGACAAAGTTATTATCTCTGGTAAGACTGGAATACCTTTTTTTTCTTGTTTGAGTAAGCCACAGCTTTTGTCAGCCACATCAGCCAAGACTTTGTATATTACAGCAATATTGTTAGTTGTTATAAAGCATTATTGCAGCACAGTTAGTTCAATATTAATGCAGCAATGCAGGACACAAAAAACACCAACCAAAAGAAATCTGTAAACAGTAAATGACATATATTTTAGAAACCAATTATTTTGCATATGCAAGTAATCAACTGAGACTACATTTTTGAAGTTAAAAGCAATGGGGACAAAATGTACAATACTGAGTCAATCAGTGATAGGGCCATAGATATCAAGATATAAAGGAGACTCATTACATAGCAGCATTGCCATTTCAATAAATAGCAAGTTATTCAGCTCAGAGCTTTGTGATTGTAACTAATTAATCAGGATGTGCTTTTCTCAATATATTGTTTAACTTGCTCTTATTTGACCGGCCATGCCAGTTCACAAGGATTTGGGAGGGTGTAGTGGGCGAGGGGGAGGTCAAGAAACATGAACACTATGAAGGAAGAAGTCAACTGAAGAGTAAAGTACTCTATGGGAAAAACATGCTGTCAGACAGTAAAGTTTGGTCCCACTAAAAGGGAGCACATCAAAGGTTGGCCTGGTGGATTTCAGCTAAGCTCGATCTCCGACTACGACTCAAACAATTTTTATTTCATGCATTCACATTTTTTCCCTTCTCCAGATGCACTGAGGGGAGAAAACCTCAGATTTCTTCTCATCAAATAAACATTTGAGATGGAAAAAGCTGCGAAAACAGAGCGAGATTTAACCACCACCGCAAGCAGTGAGCACATGCTGCAGCCGCAGACTGTGAGCCCGAGAAAACGTTCTCAGAATGGATTTGCTCTTCTCGGTATCGACTGGCACAGAATACAGGGCATCCTATCAAATGTCAGTTCTTCCTCTTTTAAGTTTAACCACCCTGCAATAAAAGGAAGCAGACTACAGTGTGGGGGCATGGCGCTGATATGGTTACTCCTTGTTCTCACTGATCTGTGGGAACTCCTTGTAGATCTCCTTTACAATTAGCTTATCCATTTGTTTGGCTGTGGCACTTCCGTCGTCCTCTCCCGTATCGTCCTCCTCCCGGAGGATCCTCTGCAGCGCCGCCTGCAGGTCAGAGAGGCGATGCTGGTGCTCCAGGTAGTCTGTGGTGCGTATGATGGAGTGCATGAGGGAGAGATACTCCATCCTCAGCTTCACGCAGGAAAGGTGGGAGAGAGGAGATGAAAACAAATCAGACAAGAATATTCAGCCAAAGTGAAAGCGGCTTATATAACAGGTGTGACTCCAAACTGAAAACAAAGAGCAGCGAGCCGTGTCATCCAGGTCTCACCTTGTCTCCAGGCGAGAGGTCAGATATCTGCCGAACGGCGATGTCGATCATCACCATCATGTCAGTGCGGTAGAAGATGTCCGCGGACTCCCGGCTGGCAAAAACATCCTGCAGAAACTTCAGTACCGAGTGTGGGGCAGGTGGGGTGTGTTTGAAGACGCACACGGGGTCATCTGGAGAGTGGAGAACAAAGAATTCATAACAGAAAACAGCAGAAAAAAAGAACGCTAAATAGACTGGATTAAAAATATGACATGAAAAACATTGGTGTTTTTACCGCCTCTGTTTAGAAGCAGCAGCACTTTCTCTGTAAGGATCTTCACATTTTTCTTCATCAGTTCCTGCATAATCACATTGGCACTGGGCACTGGGTGAGACAGAAACACCACAAGTACACATTTTAAAACAAAGTATGACAAGAGAACCTCTGAGCTGGGCCAAAACATTTAACAAGGCTGTTCTTTGCAGCTCCTACTGAGGCGGCGCCCACCTGTGTGGTGCAGATTGAAGGCCAGGAGAAGGTTGAGGAAGAGGTCAGGAAGCTGCTCTGTGGGGTCGGAGGGAAGCCCGTCCTCCACCACAGCCAGGAGAAACTCAACAAACTCAGCATTCAAGTGTTCTGAGAGCAGAGAGGCAGGATTGTGTCTTAAGCACTGTACATCGTACCGTCTTTTAACACAAGCACTTCAAATGTCTACAGCGCTATTTGTATGTGTATGTATGTGAATACACACCTTTACCATGTTGGTGTGTACATGACATGGTATGTGTAAATGCTCTTATAACAAGGCTACACACTATAGTTATCTCATAGCTACTAGGGATGTCATGATAACAGAATCAAGCAAGTATCGATTCTTGTGACATCTTTAATAGCAAGCAGAATCATATAATATCAGAAAGACAACTCATACCATAGTGATGATATGGCACCTGTTCACCCATTGAGAATATCATTGTAAGCACCAAGGCTGTGTAGCACATCTTCTGGTGCTCTGAGGAGAGGAAAAGTCTATTAAGTGAGAATAACTGCACAGGCCACGGTCACAGCTGGCTTGGGGGTTATGTGTTAAAAGTGGGTAAACTGGGAATACACAGAGTTGTAATAGAGAGAGGACAAAGGAGCTGTCACCTTGTGTGTCGGTCTGTAAGTCCCTGGCCAGCTCCATGGGCAGGATGGAGTTGAGGAGGGTGGAGATGAGGGAAGCGTCCAGGCTGCACATCGCCCCAAACACCTTGAGCAGCAGCAGGCGCAGAGACACACGATGCTCCTGCAATACCACATCAATCAATCAATCAATCAATCAATCAAATTTTATTTGTAAAGCACACATCTCAATTTGCTCTCCAGAGGAGCAGTTAAAAGAATAAAGCATGTATATCTAAGTACAAATATTCATGCATATACATACATGTATACATACACAGACATAAAATAAAAGTTTGGAGAATATACAATTTAAGACTTGATTTGTTGTTGGCTAAAGTGGGGCAGCTCTCAGCTCATCTGCCAGATGACCTGAGGTGGCTCTGAAGTAGTCAACATATCAGAAATATAACTTGGCACAAGGCGGTTTAGGGTTTTGTTACCATACAGCAGACTCTTGCTCTCACAGTGATTTTAATGTAGGAGTAATATGCTCAGCCTTTTTTCCCACTCAGCTGCTTCCAACTGCACATGTGCCCTGTACATCACCAACAGGCGGGGCATGGCACTAACACTGCAATGTTGGAGGTTCGATTCCCACAGGGGCCACCCATGCTAAAAAATGGATGCTCTCCTGGCTGTGTAAGATGCTTTAGATAGAAGCACTCACCAAACTGAATATGTAACCAACCTAAATAAATGCAGTATGAATACTGAACATGACTTGTGCAGTTTGACAGAAAAAAACAATAATACCATTTTAATAGGCATGCTATTAAACCAACACTGCATTTCAAAGGATTCACACTGATATTTTCTGATTTAAGAGGTGATGATGATGAACTTTTGCTGATACCTGAGGGGAATTTGGGCAACATTCACAGAACATGTTGCCTAAAAACTCTACAGAAAGGCATGTTTTGTGATTTTGTTTATTATTAGTTAATTTAGCCAATTTATATGCTTTTCATTTTATTTTCTGTCCTGTTGTGTTTTAGCTGTTTTTTTTCCTGTAACACTTTAATATTTGTATGTAATGAAAAGTGCTATGAATCAGATGCATCATTACTATGTCTTACCATCTGATAATATGACACAAGAGACAGCACAGGCTCAGAGTGGTTCACCTTACACATCCTCTTACACACCTCTGGATCTGCATCAGTCTGAGGAAAACATGAAAAAAGATCTTTACTTCTTCATGAACAGTGACGATAAAATAGCTTCATAACTGTGAATCTGACATCCTGTGCAGATTAGAGGATTGTCTGGATGATTAATATCATTTAAACATCTAGACAACATCTAGACAATCTTGAGGGAAAACCAGAGATTTTGTCGGGATGCACTGCCAGCAAAGTATACCTGGCACCTAACTGCTGAACTTGCATAATCAGCTGCCCCAATCACATCAAATAAGTTTACTTGCCTACATTATATTGCCTCCTCTGTGATAAAACCTACTCACCTCTCGCTAAAAAGTGTGCAGCCCACACTGACCGTGTCTCTGCAGTCACGACTTTCCGCAATTCTTTTTGTGTTTTCTTTTTGTTATTCTTTTCAATGCAAATTAATGCATGGCAGATTACTGTGCATATTAATACATACTGATCCACACTGGATTGTGCAAGTCCCTGCAAGTTTAGAGGTCCTAATGTGAGTCAAACATCTCAGTGACATGATTGATGTCTGTTCTTGCCTTTCAGCTTGTTTCAGCACATTTATGACTGAGACAGAAACGACTGTGAAAGCCATTGACGTGTGTAATGCAATACATTTTCAAAATTAAACAGGATTTTAAAAGCTTTCTAGTGTGTCCCCAGTTTTAGTCTTTTTCATAATCAGAAGACAAACACCCAGCCATAAACGTGAAGCTTTAAAGGTGAGAGAAAAATCAGATAATAGTGCACTGCAGTGTACCAGGATCTTCAGCAGCTCCTCCAGGTAACAGGCGATGAGGGCGTGGTCTTCATGAAGGGCCCAGCTGCGTTGCTGAGAGTCGTCCCGGTGACGGGCGAGGTCGCTGAAGATCACCTCCAGCCGCTGCTCGTCATGACACACCTGCCCCTGTGGCAGCGCTGCACTCAAATCCTACAGAGACAACAAGCCATCAGGACTTTGCTAAAACTTGAAATACCAGTACAGAGGAGCTGTTCATCCGGACTTCAAACATCCAAACTAAGTGGTTAACTTAATAAGGGATATGACATTCTGTAATTGCACAAATTTGCAGAGCATTCCTTGTTGATTTATGGGATCAAAAGCATTTTAGACGCAATTTAGACATTTAGGAAAATTCATGTGTGGCTTTAGCTCAATACTTATATCAAAACATCTCACTAGTCTAAACACATATTTTTGACATTTAAAGGACGACAACGGTGCACTTTTCTTTTTAGTTTGCATCAGTCATCAAGGTAGCATTTTGGTTTACATTACTGGTGGTGGTGTCTGCACAGTCAGTAAGGTTGGAGAGATCGTGGTTTGTTTTTCTACCATCAGAAGAAGCCATTTGCTGCCATTCATTTTTGTGCAGTAAGAAAAAAAAACTTCCACAGACTTGAAAATTGCCTAGCGTAGATAATCCACCAAAGGACACATTGACCCTTAATTTGGTTCTGTCAAAAGTTCTGTTTTATGTAGTTTCATTACGCCAGAGTTGAATATTCTCACATGAGGGTATGCATTCTCCTCATTGGACTAGAGAATATTTCAGGCAGTTTGACTGGCTGAACGAAGCCAGGGGAAACCACAATGGAAACACAGAATGTAGAGAAAACTTTTAACCAAATTACATTTTGCTCTGCTCACTGTCAATTGCCCGACTCCCATGAAATGTAACTCTCAATAATAAGTTACAAAGTTTATTGCCTTCTGTCATCCATGTTTAATTTGGGGCCTCTTTGTTAGCTGGGACAGCAGTTCATCTCAAGTTGACAATGTAATGTTTGTATTCTAAAAACAACAACAAAAAAACAAGTTAATGATAAAGACTCTAGAAGTGGCAACTGGAAAATGATTGGGGAAAATGTAAACTAGATGTAGACAGTAATAAATGAGCTGTAACTCTAAATGACAGCGGCATTCTCGTTGAAGCGGCACTGACTGAATCCACGTGACCTGAACATGACTCTGACCTTGCTCTCTACCAGTGAGAGGAGAACTTGCTCCAGGGCAGAGGAGGCTTGAGGTAAGGCGGTCTGCAGATGGCCCACCACCACGCCAACAGCCACCCGCGACAACTCGTAGCTCAAGCCTGTGTTCTTCCGCACCAGCTCGATCAGCTCGGCCCCGGTCGTCATGGGAACCGACT
>OMKZ01021546.1:31012-44992 GCA_900302535.1 Neoniphon sammara | reverse complement strand
CCGATCGCTAGTGAAAAAATCCAGGACGTGCAGTGTTTTCTGGGCAGGTTTATAAACACACTACTGATGAAGAAAGTCAACAGACTTTACAACACTGTAAAAAGTGTCAGAGACGGATGGAATCTGTCAACAAGGTTAAAATAGGTCACACAGCCTGATGCTTCACCACTGTAAAAAATGAAGTGTAAAACAGCCGTCACTGTTTCATACGTTAGCAGACTAATTTGCCTAATCTTCTCAGGTCTTTGGATGAGGGACAAAACACACACACACACACACACACTACCAAAAGCCTGAGAGGAAAGCAATGTTTTAAGACTGCTTTTAGAAGAAGATACAGCACCATAGTGACTAAATGTGCCTTCACCTGATTTAGATTTAATTCCAGGTACATTCATAAGACACATCCTTGATGACCTGAGGTGTCTGATTGGGCTATAACCAGTGAGCAGGTTGGAAATATATTTAGCAGCCATTCCATGTAGAGCCTTGTAAACAAGCAGTAATACTTTGAAATCAATTCTATGCTGTACTGGCAGCCAGTGAAGTGTTTTCAGTACAGGTGTACAAAGCCCATGCACAGTGTTTTTTACTCTCACTGAACAAGCACTTCATCCCAGCACTTCCCAGCATTATGCCAGCAGTTTCTGCCAGAGAAAAACACTATATGGACACAAGTCTGTGAAGATTCTCATTCATCCATCTAAGTGCTTTACCAAGCACTTAGAAATATATGGACACAAGTCCTTATATAGACATTGTGTCCCCACACACACCTGTCAGAGATCTGCACTCTGCTGAGTGACCTCATCTAATTAATTTATCAGGCCCCTAAAGAGCCTTTGGGCGCTGTTTTATATACATTAGTGGTGTTAACCTTGTACATGAAAACATTAAGGTAAGAAGCACAGTAACACTAAATACAGTATGTGGTCTGTTGAAATGAGAATTGCTGCCTTATATTGCATAAGATGGTTGTTTTTGTCCAAAGCTCTTACAGTGAGGGCATAGATTTTTAGCAGTGGTTGTCTAGTGAAAATCAAACACCTAATTTTGACTGGATAAATGAGGATTGTGTACTTGTACATTGTATATTACCAGTTTTATGCCAACTTTGCCTCCCCACCGAGAAATGCATCCATCCCATTGATTTGTCAGATATGTACGTATTTAGTGGCATTTCACACAAGGTTTGATTGGAAAACCACCACAGTTTTAGAAAGAGCTGAAAATGGCCTCAGCATAAGCAAATTATTTACAACAGGTCCAGATCCTCACCCCAACCTTAACCAGAGCAAAGCCAGGCCTCATCTTAACCATCTCAGTTTGACCTGGTCTCAAACCATGGATGTGCTGGTCAGCTGTGCCTGTAGCTCAGTCATTTTGAACTAAATACATATATTTATGACAAATCTGCAAAGTGGACGCATTTCTTGGCACGGGGACAATCTAGGCCCCAGCACAGCAACACCAGCACAGCAACCCAGTAAAGCCAAGTAAAGCATGAATTTTGGTGAGCAATATTATTGCAGTCCAAAAACTCTTTGGGGCATACATACACCACAACTCTATTTAGGAAAGTTGTCCAGGTCACTTTTTACCAGATAGCATCAACCTGACGACCTTGGGCCATGACATTTTCCAGGATGTGCTACACTGTGGACTTGTTTTATTCCAGCACCATCTACCTCTTACAATAAAGAAAACATGACTCAAATCCTTGTGCTTTTTCATTCTGTAGACCTGAACAAAGTTATGTCCATTCGTCTACATATTTTTCCTCCATATTTCTTAACATCATTGATCAGCATCTTGTAAACAGAACCTGAAGTGGTGCATGTTGCTTGTTTAAAATTGACAGTGCAGCACTGTCTCTTATTAGCTATTAGCTTTAATGTTAGCAGCACTAGTATTAGCAACATTACTACTGCTACTGCTGCTACTACTACTACTACTACTACTACTACTACTACTACTACTACTAATAATAATAATAATAATAATAAACAACCTTGTACCTGTAAAGCACTTTTCCAAACAAAGTTACAAAGTGCTTTGAAATTAAGATGGATGGATAAAATAGATCAAGTATAAGCAGAATAAACAGACATATAAGTGGAAACAAAACTAAGAGACAAGAAATGAATAGGTAAAAATCAAAGACAGCAATAAATACAAGTAGTAATAAATACACAAGTTTCATCTGCTTCATCTACGTGAGCTAAAAGGAGGATATTATAACATGATCTGAGTCTTTATTTATCAAGGTGTACTTACAACACAAAAGCAAGCAGCTGCTGATCTGGTTTTAGGGACTCTTACTTTGACACTTTGACTTATACAGGAAGAAGGTGCTGGATGCCGACAGATTTGCATGAAACCTGGTGGGAAGATTGGTCATGAGCCAGCAAAAAGTGATTTATTTTTCAGGTTAATTGGCAAATTAAATAACTTTATTTATTTATTTATTTATTTATTTTAGTTTGTACATTCAAGGTTGGTTTTGTGTACATACTTCCAGATAAAAGCCAAGCCATTATGACATAAAAATTCTCCCATGAAAAAACGTATGCAATAGAACTTTGCCTCAGAGAGCACAGCTGAATGAAATTTTAAATGGGTGGGGTACCAATAATTAAACATTATGTGCTCAGTGGCGCTGATGGCATGTATACTAATTCTCATTTCAATTAAGTTCCTTCATGAGTCAAGGACACACAAATATCTCTAGACCTTGTGAATAAAAATGCGTCCACTGATAAAGGAAAAAAAAAACATGACAGCATCAGCACATTTATTCAGTTAATGATTCAGACTGTGATGTTTTTGTACAGAGCCGGTCCCGACCTCCCTGGGGTCCTAATCATAATTCTGCCCTCCTATCTGACCCGTGAGCCATATATACCATTTGCCACTGCCACACAGTCACACCTGACACCAGTGCTCCCACTACGGTCCTCCCTCCTTTTAAACAGTTTGCTCCATCTGTCTGTCTAAGAATAAGCAGACCTATACACAACAGAATTGGCTATAAACAAACAATATTTAATGACTAGAATATTTTCTAAAGAATCTTAGGGTAAGTGAATATTAACATGAACAAAAAGAAGAGATTGTAGAACATAAAATGTAGAAAATAATAAAATATATTACATTGAGCTTTGGCTCTCCTGCCTGATAATGAGTCCAGTCCTCACAATATTATACAATTAACTTTGGCTATACAATGTAAACATAAGCCCATTGGCTATTGCTGCAGATATATGTCTTGTCAATCCATTGCTTTCCATCTTGCATTAGTCCAGAGTTGTAACTAAACCTTGACTGAGAGACTACATAGTCACTCTCAGGTTTTAAAATTATGTGCACCTTTGAGGAGCGCCGTCACGCCCATGTTGTCTGGGCTGGTCCCACAGAGGCTGCTGCTGGAAAGCATGACGCGGTTATCTTTTCTGAGCTGCAGTTTGTAAACACCGCTGCCTGTTGGCGTTTATCAAATGTATTAAATAGTTGTATTTCACTCTCAGCCCTGGAAGTGCCTGTCAAGTGAGACAGACCAAGAGATGCACTGCTCAGCTAAGTTTGGTTAGCAAGACAGAGAGACTAGAGAGAGACGCACTGCAAGCTACAACATCAACTTAACATCGCTGTTATTTGCTGACATCAAACTTTGAGAGGTTTCAGACTACATGATTGCTGTTCTCGTAGTTCACTTTCATGGTGTTTTTATTATTTATTTATTTAATTATTTCTTCCTCTCTTTTCGTGACCAGAAGGATAGTTCCGCTTCATCTTCTCATCAAAATTTTAAACATTGACACCTGCTTTGACACAAAGGGGAGGCGGGGCCCTTGGGTAATTTGCGGGGCCCTGCACAACTTGCGTAGGTACAGGGCCACCGGCTTTGTTTTTGTGGAGAGGGGAGCACTTATTCCTCCTGAACTAAATATGGTGAAATGCATTTTGAATGGCACTTTATTGCTTCACTATTATATTTACAAAACCTTAATATTTCCTTAATATTTATAACTTGGTATCAGTTTTAAAATAACTGCTTAGATCTACACAGTCACGGCTCGCAGTTGTATTTTTTTTTTCTTCATTGTGGGTTCATTTGTCATCAGCACTGTTGCTTCACAACAAGAAAGAGCTCTACCTCTGGCTCTCTCTTTATGGAGTGAGCATTTTCTCTGAGAAGATTTGGCTCTTGGAAATTTGGCCCATACACACAGCACACACATACACTGTACATGGCTGAATGGACACTGTAGCAGTAACCCAAGTCATACTCACACTAATAACCAAAGGAACATCTTTCCTGATACAACAATCATGTTCCTATGTTCCTTTTTTTTTCATTTGGCCAGTCTAATAAACTTGCAAATGTTCACAAGAAGAGATACAGCACTTCATCTCTGTTTTCACTAATCCATCACTGCTTGTGTGTTCACCAAGTGAAAGGGTTTCCTTTTTTCACTTATAAAGGGTGTTTCCCCTGTAGATGTGCCACAGAGATATGCTTTGTTGGTTTGCATGCAGCCTGGTGGGGTATAAACCTTGCTTGTTTGTGTTTTCGGTTGAATAACCAGTTTTTTGTTACTTGAGACCCGAGAGGCCGATGTACCTTTGGCTCCCTCATTAAATGAAACCGCAGACATTTGAGAAATGGTTGGTGTTAAAGTGAGTTAAGTTATTTTTATTCTACAGCATGCTGCACTGTTAGGCTTTGAGTTTTTATTTGATGTAAGCGTATTTGGCTTTATTTCAATTAATCATATACCTGTGTCAACCTAGGAGATTACTTTCATGGTGTGTTGTATATGCTAGAAATGAGAGGGTATGCACTTGTGTACTTTTATGTGGGTGTGGGTGGGGTGGTTGCTTCTGTATGAGATGTAAACTTTTGAGGACATCTGATGTGTCTGAGTTAGCATTTGTTTTTATATAATTGTTATTTAGTTTGGTTATGGCAGAGTAGTGAGGTTTGGCTGAGAAAGTAAAGTCAATCAAGTCGTTAAATAAATAAATACATGTAAATATGAATGAAGAATGTAGCCTCAACTAGACTCTTGAAGGTTTTTGAAACTTTTCAATTATTTGTTCAATCATTAAAGGTCTTGGCATTGAAAAAAAAACGTCATGAGTTCGATATCATATCCAGTCTTAAAATTATAAATAAAATAATCATGACAAAGTTTCAGTATTTTCCAGTGCATCTCAACTTACATCGAGAATATATTGAATAAGACAGATTTATTTAATTATTTCATGAGAATGTAAAATAAATAATACAAGACAAACAGAAACAGACAGATAAATAGATAGATATAGATAAACTGCTGTTTATCTGTCTAGACACTCACTTTGGAAGCATATTTTTACCCATTGTCTTTTTATTTAATTGGGTTTGAGTCCATTTGGGTTCATTTAGCATACTTTCATTATGTTTACCTATTTAATTCTACTTTAATTGAATTTTTTGTGAAGAACTCAGTAATGCTAACAGGTTAACTGCTGCCAACGACACCCAGGTGTCCCCTGGGTAAACAGGTAGAACAGGTGGGTCACACATCCAATGGGAAGTGTTTCTGCCAATGAGGAGGAAGTAAAGGAGAAGCCTCACTGTAACGAGAGCGAGAGCACCAGGCAACACAATACAGTCTGATCCATTGTGCTCCATGACCAGACCTTCGGAAGGAGCTCCTACATTCAGGTATAATTACTGCTATTAAGTAAGTTCCATATTCATTTTGTAGTATAATCTGCTCTTGTCTTTTGTACTTAATTTGTCAATAAGATACACTTATTTCCGTTAAGGCTTGACCATTTTCTGCTAATTCTTGCCAGCTGGAAGGAATTAAAAAAAGAACAGATACAAATGAAATAGCTGTTACTTTTCCCTGTACACAGTCATGTGTCCCTACAGTGAACAGTTTAAGAAATTATACTTTCTGTGTGCTCATAATAGATTTCACCAACTGTCCTAAATAGGTCCAGAATGCTTAAACAGAATTGCCCTCATTTGAAGGCAAGCTTGCTTTTCTGCTCCCCTCCCTGGTTGCCTGTCATTGTGTTATGCACAGCAAGTCTCTTAAGTTCAGGTAAGAATATCAACACACACGCACACACACACACACACACACATACACATTCAGATACAATTACTTTGCCAAATGTTATTTAGTACTGTGAACTCAACAAAGAGTTGACATGAATGATGCACAGACTGAAAGGAATGTAACAAAAAAGAGCCGTAGATGCTGACATTTCCCAAAAACCTGTCAGAATAAATGGCCGCCATTTGAAAAACAGCATCAATATCTTCGTGGCTTGCTTCTGTTCAACGCTGCTGAATAGGCCTCAGAGGTATATGGGTTTGCTCATGTGTTGCCATGGCACTCACTACCCATCCAATCAGGCTTTGCAAATAGGCTATGCCTACAGATGACTCCCAAATGTTCCAGGTCTCTGAGGTGGATTGTTTCTATTGAGGGTGTGGCACTTTTTAAATCACGACTCAGGTTGTTATTTAAATCTCACGTGACAATTGATTTTCACTGGCACTTTACTTTGCATATTGCTCAGCAACACTTACGTCAGGGTGCAAATCTCTTGTTGTAAGTGTTCCTGTGAGTGTGTTTTGCTTGAAATGTTTGTACTTACATTATAATTTAAACCCTTGCAAGTGCAATAAAAATATATGTTTGTAGATGAATCAGTGTATTAAGTACTAACAAGACCATTGTAAAAGTATTACCTATTCTTTACCTGCAAGTTCTTTATTTTACAATTGCATGATTGTACATGCTTTCAAAACAGAGAGCAACTGCTGAACTCTTTAAGTTCTTATATTAAATATAAATAAATTCATATTAATAAAATTAATTGATGACTGCCTTTCCTCCAAGCAATATATCCAACTCCTAGATAGTATATGGAGCTGTTGAAAGGCCAAACTGATTCTGTTTCCATTTCATTTGTGCGCTTACAGGATATCTTTAGAAAAGAATTGGTGGAAAATATTGTCTACGATTTCAGGAATTGTTTTTGTTATCTGTCCCTAAGGTCCAAACTGAATTAGACAAAAGGGTTTTCATTATTCTCTGCTCCCTCTTCATGGAGTTCATTGCAAAATGATTTAACACTAAAAAAAGATGGTCTCTCCTGGTGAGCTTAAACTGATTCCGAAGGACCTTGAGGCAGATCCAATAAAAAGCTGTCTATGCTTTGTTTAGTCAAGAGTTATAGACTTGGCCTCTAATCCTTCTTGCCTCCCAGTATTTTTGGCCTCTTTTATTTGAATTATGAATTTGCCCTTACACTGCCTTCTATATAATTTTGACTATTTTGTCTTCGTATATTACCGCACGCTGTTTGTCTACAAATATTTTCTTTGTGCTGCCTTTTTAGCAAAATATCTCCTGAAAAAGTTTATTTTTTCATGAAGTTTGAACTACCCTTTTAAATTATTTAAAAAATATATATTTTGTACAAATGCGAGACCTGAGTCAATGTCAGATTAAACCACAGACCATGCTCGAAGGCATATGATGTGGCTCAGTGAATGTCGACATGCCTTACTGAATGTGAATGTACTGAATATTGTTTATCCTTGCGTGTTGAAATAAGGGATTACATAACAGCTAATACAGTGATGTCTTAATTCAGTATCAGTATAATGAATTTGACGACTTGTCTGAATCTCTAAAGAATTAGGATGTGCAAGGGGTTTGCAGTTGACCTCAACTGGCCCCCAGACGATCCAGAGGGCTGAGGGAGAGAGCGTGATCTTGGGCTGCAGCTACACACCAGGACCCTTGGACACTGGAGATATTGACATTGAATGGTCTGCGGTCAGCCCGGACACCACGCAGAAAGACCAAATGGTAAGAGGCACGATCACTATGTTTACATGCATGCAAGAAACCAGAGTACAGTGAGTAATCTTGTTAAAGCAGGTAATCAGATGATGAGTTTGCATGTGTTGGTGTTCCTCTGATTATTCAAAACCCCCAGTTAGTGGTAGGTCAGTAATCTGACTGCAGTGCTGTAGTGTACTCGGAGCTGCCAGAACGCAGCAGACAACCAGCCGACTTCCCCGAGCTTTGCCCGCCTGCCCTGGGCAGCAGCAGGTTTTACAGCTCAGTGAGAGCCTGCAATACTTGTTCTTCCACTATTTAATTGGACTAATAAGTGAAGCAGGCTGTGGCAGATGTGGTTTTGTTTCCTTATATTTTTATCTGTGGTACCACTGACAAAAAAATATGCTTCCTTCAGTGATCACATAAAACAAAAAGTGAAATGTTTTATTCTCTCTAACATTGTATATTGTTTGTTAAAGCGAAACTAAACCCCAAACCCAAGTCTCTGTGAAGCCTGAAAGTAGGGTGCCCAGTGTTTGGTGGCAGGTGGTGTCACCACCCATAAAGTACAACAGGTAGTGACATCACCTGTCACGAAAGACCAGGCACCCTGCTCTCCACCATCAGAGGTCAGGCTAACAGAGATTTGGCTTTGGGGTTTATTCGTGTCAGTTTCCTTATCTGCTCTCTTAGGAATGAGAATGTGTTGGCATGGGAAATAACCAAATTACTAAACACAGAGAATAAGAATGGTGCATATTGTACGACTGTGTGTATAGGCATACGAAAGGTCTAAAGTTACTGTGATTTTAAAAGTACACTTCACTTGGAATTCTTTGAGTCCTTTTATTCTTTTTTAGAGGCTTGAAAAGTAACTCCTTTGACATCCATTTCACCATCAATTATTTTAAGGCAAGCTCCTGATTGAGCAAATTAGGATTCAGAGGATGATTATCAGGCCACGGAGCTAAAGGAAAGGTGAGGGATGTATCAGGACACTAACTACCCTTAGTCTCATGACCCGTGCCTTACAATCCCTAATGACAGGGACAGGATCTTTAAAAGATTCACTCTATTCACATTTCTGAGCTCCTCCAACAGATTAACCTCAAATGATGTACTTATACCTCTGAAAGTCTGCATCAGAATTCAGTGCAGGCGTGCAGGAAGAGTTTCGGGTGTGGGTGAACTGCTGCACTTTTTTAATTTCCTTGGAATTAGTTGTTTCTCACATTTGCCTTTTAAATTAAATGAGTCATTAAAGACTTGGAAGGATGAGGGTTTTTTTTTTTTCATAGCAGTCTTCCTGTCTGCCCTGAGGTAGCAGACATTTTATCTCTGCTAACATGAGGATTGACCAGGTCCGATTTGTATTCAAGCAGTGTTAATTATTGTTGACCGTGTGTTGCTGTACAATCTAAATATTCTCAAACTGCAGCCCCTGATTATTAGCACAACTGTAAGGCTCGGTATCATTTGTTGACGTCCGTTTCTTAATTTATGTTTCAGCTCATGTCCTACACCGGCGGCACAAAGTACATCCATACTAATCATGCTCTTGCAAAAGGGCTCGACTTTGCTGCTGCTGACCCGTCGATGGGTGATGCATCACTCTCGATTGCTGTGCTGTCCCAGGCCCACAGTGCGACCTACCAGTGTAAAGTGAAGAAGTCACCTGGTGTGGACATGCGCAAGATGTCACTGGTGGTAATGGGTAAGACTAGGAATTGGGTTACAACGGTGGAATAACACATGTCACTGTAATGAATTATTCATGTCAAATAGTCAGATTTGGCCTTGAAAAACATTTGTTAGAGGTCTTAATGATGTAACCACTTCTTTAATGGAAACATGCCTTTTGGGATGCAGATTCACATGAAAAATCAATCTATCTATCTATCTATCTATCTATCTATCTATCTATCTATCTATCTATCTATCTGTCATGCCACTGGCAGGGCATCTTATTTGAGATTTTAAGACTGAATGCAATACTGAACTTCTAAAGATAGTTTTGCAAAAGCAGTTAACGATTCAACAAATAATCGAGCAGTTTAACCAGAGTTGATCGGACTATACCTGCACAAAGAGTTTTACAGTAAAAGAACACAGGGTGGCAGGTAGTAATGGAAGGTAACAGTCATGTCATACTCAGGAGAGCTAATCTGATCTCTGATGGTATTGATTTTCAGTCTCATTCAATGCTGTTACTAATTTTTCATGTAGTTCTCCAAAGCTCACAAGCCCTCTATATTGTTAACCTCCCACATTCACATTCCCTTTTCTTAAAGTTAGCCTTTATTTTAACTTTATTTTAAGATGTGCCAGAACAAGACTAACAAGCTATAGGATGTTAAAGCAGTGTTGTTGATGTTGTTGTTTTTCACAGTCAGAATCTGAGGCTCAGAAGAGGTGCGACTGTCACATTTGCCACGTTAATTTTACATGAATTTCCATGAAACTTCACACATTCATTCCTCTTAACTCAAGCAAAGCGAAGCACAGACTATATATTTAAATGTGATGCAGGTGCTAATGATTGTATTGGCACCCAAGAAATTGACAGAAACTGACAAACCGACCAAACACTGCATTGGCACAAATTTTCTGTAAATAATGGTGACTCCTTTTTTTTTTCAGAGAAGAACATATCTACACAAAATTAATTCATTATATAATGTGCATATTCCTGCAAATTATCTTAACAGATTCAAGCTCCACAGCAGAGCATTAATTATTATACTCATTTAATATTGCATTGGCTTAAACACTGCCTGAGTAACCACATCCTATCCTGCCAAACTCATTCAAAAATAAAGCCCTCTGATCAGTATATCTAAGTATACATGGTACATCTTTCATCCAGCTCACCATGCTTTATTGACCATAGATAGCAGTGTACATTTTACTATTTATTTTCAACACAAACTCTTTATTTCATATTCAATACAAAACAAAGCTTTGAGATTCAGGATTTCAAATGGTTTATTTGGGTTTTTAGCACTCTTAGCTGAAACCACTTCCCCTCACTCAGTATAGAAACTAGCAGCTCCCCTGTGCAATTAATCCTTAACAAAGAAAATGTTAAATGTCTGCAGCTAGACATCACATATAAACGGCCAACCTTTTCACACCTCTCATGGCAACCCCACCCCAGAAAGCCCTCAGAAAAGCTTTGAGTTATTGAACCCTTTTTCTGTCTAATAGACAGCTCTGGGAGGCACGACTTTGTGTCTAAAATAGGCCAAGTGATGGACAAGAAAAATATCAAAAAGTCACAGAAGAATGGAAATGCAAATTTGTTGTAACAAAAAGAAATATGTATAGTAATTTGCTTGAACTGTAACATACAGTAATTAAAAACAATACAGCCATTTTTCTTTCTAAGGCAGTTTCTGAGAACAGGGTGCTGTGGTCCTTTCACCACCAACTTAGATCAAGGCTTAGATCAAGCAGCCATAAACACAGGTCAGTTTTGAAGCCAATGCAGAAGTGACTGCCGTTTCTCCAACGCCACATAGTGACAACCCGATAACTGGCCCACCTCAATGCAAATCAATGGGACCAAAACAAAAATCCTTACTAAAAATGCAGTCACAAGAAGTTATACTTTCAGGAGCTAGTTTCACGTCTTGTAACGTGTCCATTTACAGCAATGTTTGAGATAATTGTGACATTGAGAGGCTGTGACGCTGGGTTTAGTGTATGGTTTGTGATTGATACAGCAGATTGTGTTGCTGATTAGGGGTCATTTTCAAATGACAGTGAGCATGCTCCTCTTCTGTGCTGAAATGACTATCACAGCCAGCTGGTTTTGTTTCCTCTTACTGATGTATACAGCAGATCGTCTCTGCCAATATAGCTTGTATCACACTGCAAATATGACTTCTCTGCATTTAACTGTAACCTTCTAACAGAACGTCAAAGGACTGTGTTCTGTCCTTGTTTGGTAAATTTACTTTTATAATAGTTGCCGTGTTTTTATTTATACTCAGTGTGTTACATGAGCTTAATGACCTTGGCTTCACTTTTTGACTTGTTCTGGGTGCTCTGGCTCCAAAAAGTGATAAAATGGCAGCGACCATAAACAGCCACATCCTCTGGTTTCAAAAACTTCTGTAGTCAGAAATCAATAAGTGACATAATGCTCATTTTATCCACTACTATTTTCAGTGTATGGGGGTGGACTGACAGTAACAGATGAATGTTGTATAGCATCCATATTGTCTGCAATTGGAATACAAAAATACATGCGTGGCATTGTGGATGAAACACGACCTTAAAGACAGGCTTATAATTACTGCACATTCAACAGATGTATGAATGTACTGCAAAAAGGTTTGAAGGGTTCAAGTTTGACATATATCAAATTGATAGTCCACAAATACCTTATACACCTCACTAGACATAGCTTCAACTTTATTAGGGGCTGCAAAAATCTTTGTAAATGATTATTCATTAATATATTTACAGATCATGGATAATGTGATAAATAATTGCAAAAATAGAATACACAAAATACTTAGAAATTTTATAAATATCTGTTTTTGGTGGATAGTTTAGATATGGGCTGCATAAAACACTGTTAATGACTTGGAAATCATTCATGAATAGATAATTTAAAACAAGTGGGAATCACTTGGAAACGAGTTCTCCACAAATAATAAAACTTTTAATATATATTTGCACAGGGTTTTAACTTAAGGGTCTGCAGAAAACTCTAGAAATGCTTAATAGATGAGTAATCATTAAAAAAAATGTTAATTATTAACAGCATTTAAAAATGTTAATCAAGGGTCATTTTATACATGGTTAATGTTTTACATGAACTCAAGAACATTTTATGAATTCTTAAAACATTTACTACTATTTACTGCTACTACAAATACCACTATTAATACTACTAAGTATTCTGCTACACATTAACCAGCAGTTAATCTTATACAAGTGATAAACACAATGTTAGAAACATTTATAAATAATTTGTGAATGTTCAATTAACGTAGTAGCTAAATATTTATTCATCATTGACAAACATGTACACATAATTTCTTAATGGTTGGTTCATTATTAAGCAACAGCTTATGAAATGATTTTAACTGGTCATTATTACTGTTAAGTGTTACCCTGTCTCCTCACATTCACAGCATGTATTTCATTTGTTTTTTTAGACAAGATGTAATATAAATGTAAAAGAACACAGTTTTCTGATGAAAAATGTGTTTTCTGTTCTGCAAAGTTGATGAGTCTGAAATGAGCCACATCGACTTCTTAGTCTTCATAGCCATATCAGTTATTAGCCATAGGTTACATTTCTCTGATAAGCAAAACTGTGAACTGTATTCTATTTATTATCATTTTGTTGATCCTTTCTTTACTTCTTGAAGAATTCAAGTCAACATTTTATCCCGCCATTTTTAACTCTTGAAGTTTCCAGTAGTCTGCCTTGTATTTCAATTTTTACAGATTTACCTCAGAATTTGACAAAATAATGTAGGCATGATTTATTAATATGCAATTCTTAAATTGCTTTTCTATGACTTTTTTTTAATCATTGTTGAATCTGTTGAATCTGAAACAGCATCAAATAGTGTCAATCAGCCATCTATGTTGATGTGTATTATTAGAGGCACAATAATAGTAGTTCCCTACATTACATTTTATTCTACAGAGAATAAAGCTATTTTGTTTCCAAGAAATGAAATGGAAAGAGCACTGTGAAATTATCCATTAATGTTATATAATTTCAGCAAAGCCCTCTGTGCCTAAGTGCTGGGTGGAGGGAGGAGAGATGGTGGGGGAAGCTGTCTCCTTGCATTGCAAGTCTGCAAAAGGCTCCACTCCCTTAAATTACATGTGGAAGAGAGAAAGGGGAGGCCCAATGCCTTCTATAGCCACACAGAGTAAGTCTGACCTCTGCTGATGTCACCAAGCTACTACATATCAAAGACAACTTACTTTGTGTGTGTGTGTGTGTGTGTGTGTGTGTGTGTGTGTGTGTGTGTGTGTGTGCCTCCATGCACCATGCCTACACTGAATTTTTGAAAGCAGACTGATAGTGATGCAGCAAAAAAAAAGAAAAAATGTGGCAGAATAACAGCGGAATTTACGCGACATT
>OMKZ01021546.1:15979-30870 GCA_900302535.1 Neoniphon sammara | reverse complement strand
AACGCCGTCGGAGCTGAACAGTGCAGGATAAATCTGAAAGCAAACAAACGTAAGGACAAATCTACATGCAAAATGTGCTTGTCCACAAACACGTGCACAGTCATACTCACATGCTCATGCACACACACCTTCAAAACATCCCCTTTATTTCCCAGTCTTTGTTATTGTGTTTGCCAATTTTGCGTCATTGCTCCACTTCTCACAGAGAAATTGCTGAAATGCTGAAATGATTGACTTGCATGCTGACAGTTCTAGTAGTGCGTGTCCAAAAGCAACTCATCATCTTTATTTCAGCGAGACACAGTGGGGGGGAAAATTTGAGGTATTTCTCTATTTGAAAGTTGATAAATTTTATTCCTTTAGACCAGTGGTTCTCAACCTGGGGGCGGCATCCTGTGGGGAGGTCACAGGATGGTTTGGGGTGGCAAGATGATTTTTTTGCCATAGAAAAAAAAACTTACAATTTTACTATATTTTTACGATGTCTCTGTGATTCTATGTCACTTTCTTGTGACATAGTTTTCAGCCCCTGCACTTCCTCTGATATTTCATCAAATGAAACAACCTGAAAATTGTTTTTTCAGTTGAACTGTTCACCACTCTCCACATGCAGCCTGTGGTGAGGAATTCTGAGAAAGCACCACTTCGTTTTCAGGAGCCAAGAGCCCAGAAAAAAAAAAAAAAAAGGTTGAGAACCATTGCTTTGGATTAGGACAGTCCATTTAATACACCTGAACAATTCTATCCCAAAGCCAGAAGCCAGACAAATATTGGAGCTGCCTCACAAGGAATGGATTTTGTGAGACAGGAGAGGTTATTGTGAGAGCATCAGCGGGATGTTTCTGGTTAGACGCGTGTATTCTCTGATGCAGAATAACACTGCATTAGAATAAATCTCCTTTTGGTGTAGATTCCAACAAGCACTCTGCTGCAGATCCACAAACCGAGCCTGCATTTCATCTGTGGAGCAGATCCAGATCTTACATCTTGTGGGTATCACAGCTTCCAGTCTTCGTTTTCTGATTTCTGGCTTTTGGGGGGTGGGGGGGCTTGATTATTTTCATGTCGTGTTCAGTGTACTAGATCATACAAATAACAAGCATCGATTCTTACGCCGTGTAGGGTTCTCCTTTAAATTAGTGTCACGGTTCACAAGAGAGACTAATTACTTGTTATTCACACTGGTTTTCCAGCTCCAAACAGAGCAGCAGTGATCGTCGGGACCGTTGTGGGTTCCCTGCTCCTCACCATCGTCCTACTGCTTTTTATCTGGCTTCTCGTCTACAAGCTCAGCGACAGGCCCCGCTATGAGAAGGAGGTCTCCAACGAGATCAGGTAAAATAGATCCAGCGGATACATCAGGGCCGCTGTAAAGGTGGTGGCAGCTTGATGGTTACATAAGTACGAGGAGGGCTCCGGTTCAAATTCACACATGCTGTCAGGGGAAATATCACCAGAGGAAGTTCAGCAGAAGGGTTCCCACAAGCCTCAACCACGATCAAAATACCAATGAGCAAGAAACTTATCCCTCTGTTGCTCCCATGTAGCTGCTTAGTGCAACACCATGCAGCACTGTAGTTTACTGGGTAACCCCGAGGTGTAAATACGTTTTGCATTTAACCCTCCGTTTACCTGAAAGTACTTCCCAGGTTGTTGCTGTGAACGTTGTCAGCTTGCTTGTTTAGATCAGGGTTGGAAACTTGGACCAATCATGATTTTGTACACATAATTTATTTTTGATCTCCATGTAATAAATATAATAATTTTTATTTAGCAATTTTAAAAAAATTACAATGTGCGTATAACACAATAACATTGTCAAAGGCAATAGAAAAAAATATAAAAATATAAAGGTCAGACTTAAAACTAGGATTACAAAATAATTACAAGAAATGTTTTCAGAGGCATTCTACAATGATATGGAAATGATTTGCCATATATGACTGATTTTTCAGTGTTTAGCTATATTGAAATAAGAGCAAATGTATTAGGACAGTGAGCAAACGTAACATGGATTTTGCATGCAAAATGCATATGTGATGGGTTTAGAAACACTGATTTTCTTCAAATATGTTATAAGTTCAATGATGTTGACATTGTGAAGACATCAGTTTTGCCTTCCAATTCATCAGAAGCTATTCACTGCTGAAGACAGTTTGATCTTCTCCCTCCTCCTTGAATATTTTCCTTCAGAGCTGGCAATGCGTGTCGGGGTCTGTGGTGTCACCACTCTTGGCGATGCCTTCCTTAGCCTCGAAGAATCAGCAAAGCATCACAGCAAAGCATCTTTTAACAACTCTTGGATCCGTTCACCACACATCAGAGAGGCTACCCCTCAGAAACCTGTCTTTATGACATCACCAAAGCCTTCCTTGGCTCACCTCTGTCTGTTTATTTTTGTCTCATGCTTAGAATTCAGTAGATGCAACAAAGAAACATGGATATATTTCGCCCAGTGGTTCTACTGGGAATCCTTGAATTCTAGAAGGAGTAGGCATGCAATTGCTGTATTTATTGCATCAAAAGAAAGCATATTAGGCTGGCTTCACATGGTGCAACTAAAATACAACTTCAGCCCCATGCACCTTGGAGTTTCAGGCAAACCATCCGATGAAAATTATGAATTCGGTTTGCATCATCATTTGGAATGCTCCATATGGGTTTGTTGACATGGCAACAGCAAAAGCTTCATTTGCAACCTGACACCAATTGCATGGAAGTTGCATTGTGTGAAGCCAGCCGTAAAGCTTAGAACAAGCATCAGCCTCCTCTGCCAGGCCTCAGCTCATCAGTCTGTTATGTTCCCTCTTCTCATGACAGCACAAGATCTAGTTTCCTCTATCGCTGTCATATATGCCCTTCCAGCCCCATCTTGCACTCGTTCAGTATATTTCAAGCTATGAGACTAGGTCAGAGGTACAGAGGGATACACTATGCATCATCGTCTGTGCTGTGCACCCATCCTGGATGTCACAAGATTCTAGGACATATTCTGTAATATATTCTGTAACTAAAATTTATACCTCTTCCCTCTTAAGGGTGAGATGTGGGAGTTGCCTTAGGTGGTAAAACTCAGCAGAGGTTCCCTTTTCTTTTTGATGGACAGTGTTAAACTCTGACATCTTCAAGATAAATGTTCAAACCACCATGATTTGACCCTGACATTTTCACACAAAATCCTGAAAAACCGAGCCATACCCAACCAAAAAAGAAAAAAAAAAATTGAGAATGGGATCATATAGTTGTGAAATAGAGAGGCAGACAGCGAGGGAGACATGAGAGATAAAGCTGTAGAAGTATTTCATCAGCGGCACACTTGTGGTTACATTGCCAGGGGAATTCACCACTTGACGGTGTCTCAGCACAACTGGATCACATCCAGTGCTTGAGTGTGTAAAGAAAAATCTCTCATGAAACTTCTGTTTGTCTTGTAGAGGTTAACATTGGCATGCATAATGGCGTGCTTACAACATATACATGTTTTTGCACTTGCAGGATTTGAGAAAATCGGTGTGTGACATTAAGCTCCTTTTATAATAGTCCAAAGCATTGGATTTCCCTAGATTTCAAACCACTGAAAACAAATGGTTGCCATAGACTGTTAAATAATTTTGTATGGAAATAAGCATTGGTTTGGCATATAAGATTCAGAAAGCTGAGTTGTTGCTATATATGGCAAGTTAGACAATTATTGTATCTTGATACAAGAGCGATATTGCACAGTTACATAAGTAAGTAAGTGTCCTGTTTGTAGCAAGAAGCTTATGTCTTTTACCTTTAGGGCATTTCTGCAACTTTTCATTAGAGGTGAGCAACAAAGAATGCTTGTCCTGTGCCCTCAAATGAGCACACAGCAAGTTATGAAAGTGTTTTAATACAAGAAAACCATTATATAAATAGAAATAATACAGATCAGAATTTTTTCCAACCTCTTCAAACATTTGAAAGGTTGCGTTCAAAAATTCTCTGTATATATCCTCCCCTTCGGCAAAGTTACCTGATGTTCATTGCTCATTATTTGAGGAACAGAGGTGATCATAATGTCTCAAATATATAATATATACTTTTATGCCACTATATTATGTTCATGCCAGAAATCATTATGTCAGAGAAGATATAACACCTTTCATTTTGGCATGAAACTTTACATCCACCTGTGCAAAGATCTGTTTTGCAATTTTACACTCATAGCCCTTTAATATGACATCATTTCCTTGAGACAAAGTTAAGGAGGTGGCATGGTGGGCCAGCCAAAAGGCCCAGGCTCAAGCTCTTGTGAAGTGATTCAATGAGCATGACAGTGAATTGCTGCCAGCTCCACGGACGCTGTTCTGTAGCCAACTTTGCACTCTGACCTTCCTGTTGAGGGGAGTAAGTGAAAAGAAAATGTCTCCTTTTCAAATAGAGCATCACAAAAAAGAAGAAGAAAAAAACTGAGCATAGAGTTCATATGCAGTTCAGGACGAACAACCCCAAAGCTTTCAAAGTAGACGATGAAATTGCAGATGCACCAGAGTGGGAGGAGTGTGTTGTGCACAGCTCGCGGGAGACAGAGAGGTGCTGCAAACCACAATCCTGACATGGCCTTCCCAGCTCCTATGATGTACAGGGCTTCATCTTTCTTCACATGAAAATGCCATCGCAGACACTGGGTCATAGAAGAGAGAGGACAAAGCAGTATACATTTGAGCAATGGCAACAATAATTCCTTTTGCATCTGACAGTTTTTACTGCTCAAGGTGAACTGTAAACACAGCAGGCTCTATGGAAAGATCTGAACAGGATTAATCATGCAGAGCATCAAATAGTTTCAGTGCAAGGACTATGTTCCCCTCATCTAAGAAATCTATAAATGTAGTGAACAAAACAGACTCTGGCTGCCTATCTGCATCAGGACCAAAACACCCCAGCTGTAAGTGGGACACGAATTTGCACAGTAAAAAGAGGAGATTTATTATTGCCTTCTTTATTCTTTTTGGTACACTGAAGAGGAGACAGATGGAGGGATGCCCAGACAGACTACACACTGATAGATCCATACAACTGAATAACTACAACCACACTCTTCATGATAGAGTATTACATTATGTAACAAAAGTGAATTTTAAGGATCAATCCACCAGGATAGTATTAAATAGTACAGTTATTTTGGAGGCAGTATAGACAAGGTTCCCACACATTTCCACAGACAAAACTCTTCCATGACCATTCATAACCCATAAGTACATGAACAGAAGTGAAATTGAAGGAGGATAACGTGGTCACATATTGATGCATGTTATGTTATGCCAACAGCTACAGAAAGTCAGATTTGCATGTCAGAACGTTACATGGAAGATTATCCATGGAAGATTACTGTGATTCATTTCATTACAGACAACAAAATTAAATTCCACGACTTTTACAGAGCTTTCGATGGTTTTACTTCATTTCATGACTTTTCCAGGCCTTGAAAATGGTATTTTGAAATTCCATGACTTTTCCCGGTTTTCCATGACCGTGAGAACTTTGTACAGAAGGTGTGACTTCTGAATCAAATGATTTGATTCAATTCTTGTCTTACAACAACAAAACAAACTGTCAGTTAAGAAGAGTTTTGAATCAGAAGCTGTTAGAATGTGTTTATCAGGTATAACTACCTTGTGAAAAAGATTACTTTTTTGTTGAAAATTTGTGGACGTTCTTGTGTGCAGGGTTCTAAACCTATGTGCATGGCAAAGGGAACATGGCCTCTAAGACTACGAGGCCTCCTCTTGCCCACAGCAGCTGAACAATAGCAAATTTAATCCTCTTACCAGCAAAAATCAGAGTCCTGAGCTGCTGCAGGAGCAGCAAATCTTGAAGTCAATCAGTTGTGCAGCTGTTTTTTTGACAGATGAGTAGATCCCAGCCGACAGTGCAAAGTAGCACGGGTGCAGAATGCAAAGTAGCTTCCAAGGCTTGAATGTTGGCAACCATGTTGACAAGCAAAGAGTGTATGCCACTTGGAGCAGCATGCAGGTTGGAATCAGCGACGGAGCGAATTCACATCCCTCAGTGAAAGAAAAAAAGCAGTAAAGGCAGGATCTCAACGAGAGCAGGGATTCTTGGGAATAACTTCCAATTAGGCAAGCAACAACAAAAGTTTGTGCTTGTGGAATTTTTAGTCTCCTCCCACACTAGGCAGTATATACATCCCTCCATTCTGAGAAAATCCCATTGGATCAAGATGAGATATACTGAGTGCCCAGCACATAGGAGACGACCAAAACAAGCTTATTACTTTTAGTGCATCAGCTGTACAGCAGCTCTGGACAGATGGTTCTCACTCACTGAGCAGAAGTAGCAGAAGCATCATTAGTGTACAGAGAGATTAAGAATGAACTGAGACGATTTAAGCAAGCTGAGAGCTGCACGTCCTGGAACAGCCAGTGGTGGTAATGGTAGCTGATAACTGGGTGGAAGACTGAAGGTCGTGCCAACACTACCCAAAACTCCATGAAACCTTTGTCCTGATTCTAACATTCTCACTCACACACACACACACACACACTGCTCATTTTCATGATGAATAGAATGAATACTCATTCCACTGAAATTGAAATTCTATGGCAGCCTTCTAAGCTGTTTCAAAGGAATTATCTTGAAATGTGAAGAAGTTATCGTTCCGTTAACTGAAGTCGCCCTTTGGAATTTCACAGAAATAGGCTCTGTTTCCTTTCTACGACAAGAACATTTTCTAGCCAGTGTGCAAATAGTTGCAGAGAATACATACAGTCACCCTTTACTTTGTAGCAGTTCAGGTTTTTCATGTGAAACACTGTCTTGGTGATAAAAACGTACAACTTTCTTGTCACTCTCACTGATAGGGAGGACGCTCCGGCCCCTGAAAGCCGCCCGATCAGTCGTGGGGGAAGCCGGAGTGCCAGCCAGCGCCCAGGGGTGACATACAGCCAGGTGGGCGAGTCGGAGCTAAGCTGTTTTGACGAGGGACGCACACACACTCCCTTCACCAACAGCCCTGGATACACACCTGTCAAATATGACAGCAAGTACGGCTATGCAGTTTGACAAGTAATAGCGGCCATTCTGGATAGCCTACAACTGAACTCCAAAGCATTTACCTCTCATTTTTAATGTTTGCATATTAGCTGTAAAGAAAGTCTCTTGACATTCAAAGTGAATATTTGGAGCACTGGCAATCTTACACAGAGCCTAATTAGATTAGTGTGCTCTCAGAGAAAGTCTTGAAGTTCAAAGCTTTGCAGTAGGAAGATTTTATGATGATAACACTGTTCAGCTTAATTGCTTTAACTTAATCTCACTCACATAGGATGTTTTGTGCTTCTTCGTGTTAGAGAATGCAGGAGGCAAGCATAATCATTTTTCATTACTCATTCAACATGCAGGTGAAAGTTGCTGCCTGTAATGAAGTTGATGTTCATAATGTTTTTAATGTGAAGCAAATGTTACTGCAGACAAAGGCTTTATTTTCTATTATCTTAGTTAACTGCACTGTATTCTGCAAATAACTGGCTTTGTAACTGTACTAAATTGTTGCAAAAGCTGTGCTTAGGGAATCTTGGTTGGTTAATTGTTTGCAATGCAACACACAAAACCACATCCATGATAAGAATGCACAGTATATCAAATTTAGACCAAAAGAGAAATATTTATTTCATCATAGACCTCATTTGGAAATACTCAACCATTCAAAAAATGTACACAATTAAGTACTTTTTTTTTCTTGAGGATGTACTGACAGGAGTTGAAATATCAATAGCCACATGCAATGGGTCTTTGTCCACTACATAAACAGCGACTAAATCCCCCCTCCCTCATAGACAACATGTAGGCCGGCTGTTTGTCCCCTCACCGGTTCTTCCAGGACACAGTGGTAGGACTCGTGTTCAGGGGGTGGTTGGCCTTTGCAAAACACACATCATAGACAGTCAAAATCTAGAAACTAAACATATCAGCTTCTTCTGTTCCATTAGTCTTTGTTAATCACCCAGCGCTGATGTGTTCAATGTTTGCATCTTCCTTCTCTGTGGCTTACTGGTATATGCAGGCTTAAAGAGTTAGTTCATTTTTTTCTTTTTCTTTTAATAGACTTGTTTTTGGCCTACTTGAAGCAATCAAGCACCTATTTGAAGCAATCATTCAGACTGCTTTTACAATCATATTTCCACTTATGATAATGTTTGGTTTCCAGCATTTGGCTTTAATTCATCATATCAGGGCTGTATGCAGTTTCCCTCAAAAGGAGAAAGAAACCTTTCAAAGTACGACAGGTCAGTTCTAATTTTTTGAAAAACAGTGTTATACACATGGATATTCCTCCTTTTTTGTACTGTGAAATGTTCAAACTTTCAGTTTCTAACCAAAAGTTTGTATTTGCCATCTGTGTAACCTGCAAAGTGCAAATAAATTGATAAATATGTAGATAAGCAAGTAATATAAACTGTTTTTTTTTAAGGTAAGCACACATAAATCTGGAAAACCCGGCAAAATTTGTCAAATATTTCACATTTATTGTCAAAAAAACTGAACTAACCTCTTTAAGAACTGAGCTGACTGGGCCAGTAAACATCAGAATAGCTGTATTTTTCTTTTGACTGTACATTTATGTTCAGTGAATTAGTATGACGTTTTTTTCTTCTGTTCCCTCATAATGTGAAAACTAATGAAAGCTGGCAATATGATATTGTAAGGGGACCCTGTCTGTGTGCTATAACAACTCTGATGAGAATGGACAGCACTTTGAAATACTGGAAGTAACTGGAAACACTATATACTGCACCCCTAAATAATTACCACATTATTTAAAGGGTTTCTGCAGCTTTCACCATTTATTTAGCACACAGACAAAGTTCTCCTTTAAACTGAAAACTTCTGACACTGTTGAATTTCACCAGTCTGCACAGCACCAAAATGCTATTCACGCATGAAAAATGATTAACATGAAAAAAAAAAAAAATCCCATCACCTGATCAGCTGTAAATAAGGCAAGGTACAAAATCATAACAAAAGACCAAACCCATGCAGACATTAAAATATGGTTGAATTTGGTTTCAAATAAAAAAAAAGGTGTTGGTCCAGTTATCAAAATGCAAAAATTTTGATTTTGTGCAAAACAAAACAATAAAACAATGAACACCACGATTCAGAAGTGTGAAATGTGAAATTATCCTGATGTTTCCCTTTTGCATCCAGCTGATTGCAAGTACCCATAGACTCATGATTCAAAGACTGATGCAAACTTTGTGATTGATTGTTGTTAAGATATCTGGCTGCAAAACCCTTCCAATATTTTTTTTTTCTCACCAACTGTGCATTTTCTATGGGAGTCCATTCAGTCTCCAGTTGGGATGAGTTAAATGCTTCACCATCTTGTTTTCAAGGGTGCAGAATGAGAGCTGACCCCAAATATGTTGGATAAGTGCCCTCCCCCCTTATTTAGGTGTTGTACAGTAGTCTCTTTAGTGTGGGGAGTGACTTTCATTTGGGGATGGCGATGTTCTTGACTGGCTGATGTTGAGGTTCTGTGAGCAATGACCATTCTTCGAAGGCACTGTACTGTACATTGGTCAGGATGTAAGTGTGTGTGTGTGTTTATGTGTGCATGTGTTTGTATGTGTGTGTGTGTGTGTGTTCGCACGCACATGGGCAGAAGCATACACAAAGAGTAAAACCAGTCGACAAGTCTTTCCCCTCCACTGGCGTCAGCCCACAAGGCGTTGCCATGACAACTAAGGCAAAAATCTCCCAGCATGAAAAACAGAGCATGTCTTACTTTTTCATTTTTCTTCATCTGATTCTTAGCTGTTAACTAATATCAACTTTACTTCCGCACAATAATCATTAGTATCTCTATTCAATAAATTATCTATACTGTACATTTATTCATCCCCGAGCACAGACCTGCAACAAAGGGGAGTCTTACTGATGTAAAACTATCCACAGTCAGTTTTTATGCGGTGTGCTGGGGCTCTCTATAGCATTCTCTGTTCAGTAAAGCCTCGGCGGAGCACACAGAGGCTGACAGACAGCAAGCCAGTTTTTTTCCACACAGAAATTAAACAGGACATCCTACCAAAAAAACAAAAAACAAAAACAAAAAACAACAAAAAAAACAAAACAAAACAAACAAAAGCAAAGCTGATGCATACTTGAAGATAGAGAAACGGGGTAAAAACGCTCACTGCAAAAATGAGTATCCAGCAAAAAAGTTTTTTCCATTTTTTTTTCTTTCTTTCCGTGTATTGTTTTCCTGGAGACTGAGTAGTTTTCTCTGAGGACCGTGGGTAGAAGATGGATTTGGAGGAAGCCGGCACCATCGGAGACTCACTGCTACTGTCCTCCTTCCTCGTCCACGTAGGTTGAGGGAAACCATCCGATCTGAAATGTCAGGCGTAACAGTAATTATCAGAGGCAAAACCAGATCAATGTCTGCAGAGGCAGAAAAACAAGGATTTAATCGAGTTTCCAGTGGGTCGTCTTTACTCCCCACATCACAGTGCATCTATGATGCAACCACATCAGATTAAAAATTTGGTAACACTTTACTTGAGGTGAATTATAAGTGCATTGTAAGTGCATTGTGAGTGTATTATATCATGTAGTTGGAGAATAACTTTTTTAACACTGCTCTAAATTAATGTGCTTGCAAATTTATGCCAGATATGGTGCAGAACAATCTTATACCACCATTAAAGCTCCTGTAGGAAACTTTTTTACTTCACAGTTTTGACAAATCACTATTACACACGGAGAGTCTGAGCCAAACTAAATGCACTGAGAAAAAAAATCTGGTCTTCTGGGCTGCTCCTTGGGCTGTAATCTCATTTTTTAAAATCCATCCAGCCCACATCTAACAACCAATCAGAGAAGGAAGCGTCGCTATCTCAGCACCAATCACGTCTCGTGCACACACAACGTGCACTGCTGTTTACGCTCGCTTCCCTGACTTAGCTTAGCCTACCGGAGCTACAGTACGTTAGCTAAGCTTACTGTAGCTGCAGAATGGCAGAGATGGAAGCTGGCTCACTAGTTCTTAATCCCCCATCGCATCGGCATCGGAGGCACATGCACGAGCATGGACGAGCGTGCACGTGGGTAGGAAGCACTTGGAGAAGGTACTGAATCTCAGGTGGGTGCTGTTTGAACGGTTTGACTTGAAGTTTCAGACGAAATTCAACTCAGGCTACAAAGTTACCTACAGCAGCTTTAATGTTATTATACAGACACTAAATAGTGATTTTAAACCAAAGAAAGGACTGGCAGCCCCTGCATTGTTGGCAGTTATGCTTAAGACAGCTGAAAATTTTCCTGAGGCAAAAACATTGTGTTTTGATTCCGTGTTTAGATGTTCCTCTCCAAATCATCGTGGGTTAACAGCACTGATTTATGCAAAAGATGCACGCTTATCCCTCATTTGTCTGTGGCGTTCCACAAGAATGTTTATATTCATATTATGATGCGATTGTGTATCTGACTGAGGACGCTGCTAATCTTTTTGCCAAAGCATTGAGAGACTCAGGGCATACAAGTGAAGCTGCCAAACGAGTGGTGACGGTCAAGAAGATCATGCATAACCACCGTCTCTCCACAGAGAGCAGAAGCCTCTTCCACTGCCAGCTCTGAGAGGAATTGATCCTTCTCTTCTAGAGACTCGAGGGCTTGCAAATAGGACCTCTCAAAAGACTCCTCCAAGAGAAGTCAGCAGCATTTTCCACATCCCTCAGAGATCACAGGGCCCTTTTTTTCACCCCCTGCTAAGAATTGCCAGGATTTCTCTCCGCTCTCCTCCCAAAAATGTCAGGGCTGTCCTCCTCCTTTTTCTCAGAGAAGCCAGATCTCTCTTACTCACCTTATTTAGAGTTTCCACACTCCTCCACCTATTTTGCAGAGATGTCACGTCCCTCTTCCTCTATTTCCAGAGATGCCAGGTCCCTGACCTATATCCAGACTTGTCAGATTCCTCTATCATATTTTTATCCAGAAAACCAAGTCCCTCCCTCATATGTTTTTCCAGAGTTTCCAGAGTTCTTCCATCCTAGATCCAGAGTTCCCAGGTTGCCAACTTTCAGGTCCCCTAGTTCTATGAATCCTATCCCGAGTCAGCCAGCACAGATTTCAGATAAGACAGCTTCTACTCCCTCACTCCACTTGATCCTATATGCCCTCTTGCTGCTGCACTTCACTAGACATGTAATAAACAAAATTTCATCAAGTCTGTTGTTTCCCAACTCATCAACCCATATACCTACCGCCACCACTCCTTACAGTAAAACTGCTCATGCAAAATTACTGTAAAACAAGGGTTGCTCACTGAAAATATTAGCAAGTTGTTTATCAGTTGATTTGTGAAAGTAAAGGAGTTGTATCAGCTCCTCAAAGGATCCTCACAATACTCTCCTGGTGAATGATTAGACAGTCAAGCTACAGTAGCACCACGGTAGATGTCCAGTTGGCCTCAGCAGAACTCTAATTAGTAGTCAGTCATAATCCTGACAGTCTCAACTAGGATTTAACTTGACCCTCTTGATTTTAAATCACTGAACAAAATGAGAATTGACAATTTTTTCTTTACTATGAATTTGGCAATTTTAGAAATACCCCACGGTCACGATTTAGATATTATTCACCACTTTAGAGCTTTTTTAGGTTCTTTGGGGTAAATGTTAGCATTTCTGCAAGATCATATCTCAAATTATATGCTCATTTTGCTGAAATACACTACCAACTTGACTCCTTTAAAGAGGTGATGGTATAGCGTAAATATTCTTTCTGCTGCAAACAACTCATTGGCCACTGGCTTCTCTCATTGCTCATGTTTTTTTTTTTGCTTGTTCAGACCATTTCATTTTCATTATTTGCAGGATTATTTCTAACTTGTAGTTCTGTATAAAATAATAGTTAAAGTTAATAATCTATTAAGAAGTCTTGTTATAGCTGACTGTTGATTTGTTGAGTGATTTTGTGCTCTAAATAAACTCAAACTTGTTTATTACTTTTACTTTACATCAAATTTCTTACAAGTGCCACATATTATCATTTCCATTTTATCTGCTCTGTCCGTGTAGCTCCACATGGTGTTGAGGAAGCAGAACACAGGCAGAGCCACAGGCGAATATCAAACAAACCAACAAACTCTTGTTGTCAGCATTTTCTGTGCTTGGTGCAAAGTTACAGGACCAAAGCAAGAATGGGCTTGCTGGTCCGAACTGTTTTGGAACTAAAAACCCTCTCTGTTGCCAGGTCATTAAGGTATCTCCTGTTTGCTGGAGTAGTGGGGAAACACTTCCATTGTATAAGAACCTCATTCATTATATGGAGTGAGATAATGAGAGTAACTGTTCTCCAAATGCAGCCAGACAGCATAAGAGATATTACTGGCAAGAAGTTTTAATTTTAAGCCTTAAAGTAAATGATATATGAACATACTTGCACCAGAAAGTATTCAGCGCCTAAGAGTAATGGTGTATTGGATGTGCTATAGCATATTTTATCATGTTGTTATTATATTGACTATAATGCTCTCATAATGTGCTTATAATGGACTTAATGCCTCGGGAGTAACACTTCAAGTAAAGTGCTACCAACATTAATGTTTTACCACGCAGCAGCATTTTCAGTGTTTGCTCACCCGTCCGTTGGCCTCTCCCTTCCACCAGCCCTGGTCTCCGCCGATCTTGCTGTAAATCTTGACGATGTCTCCTTCTCGCAGCGACAGCTCTCTCATGTCTCGTGCTGCAAAGTTATACCTGGCCACTGCCGTGCTGACGACCCGAGGAGTGAACACTGTGAACACGGGAGCGAAATGAAATCAATACATTTACATATTAGGGATTTAATAGAAGCTTGCAGTAAACTGACACAGAGGGACGTTACTTCAAAATATTTTTCATCAGTGGTACAAGTGGCCAAATGAGGACTGCAAAGGTCAAAACAGTAGTGCCCTGACTGAAGAATGAGTGTAGCCTTCCCAAGAGTATTCAAATATCACGCCTAATAGAGAAGTGCCTGGTGCAGAAAAGCCCAAACAGACTTTTGCCTTAATAGGACAAAGATCAGATACAAGTGGAAGAGGAAGGTGGGCAAAAAGTAAGAGGTGCTACTTAGTATTAATAGACAGTTGTGAAGAATAAGCAGAATGGCCACTTCTGTGTTGAACATCACGAGGACAAGGAAAGGACTTTCATTACAGGGGAGAGAATTTGACTTAGATTTAATTAGCTAGAATTTGATTTCTACACTTAATGAGTGAATGTCATCCTGGGAAGGATTCAACAGCTCTGGTTAATGCAATGAGCATCATAGACCCTACAGGTCTTTAAAAAGTTTAAGTTTTAAGTCAGTTTTAGGTTGGTTTATGTACAGACATAAACCGGTTATGAAAATGCACCACAGCAGGTGTTTTCAATGACTGTTTCTGTTACAGGGCATTTACTTTCTCACACTGTCTTGTACGACTCACGTCTCCATAGCAACTGCAAGGATTAATTAACGGTTATTTATAGTCTGTAGTCAAATTTAGGCCTAGTGGCCAATAACACATTACCGTACGACATCACCTTTTTACAACTTGAAAGGAACAGTAAAATATAGTTATTTACAAAGGCTAATCTTATTTTTACTTCAGTACCTATAATCACACACATACAGGCTACAATAGAGGCCCATTGTTGATGTGCTGTGAAGATAAAAGCAGTGAAGAGCAGCAAGAAACAGGAGAGAGAGCGAGAGAGAGAGAGAGAGAGAGAGCGAGAGAGAAAGAAAGAAAGAAAGAAAGAAAGAAAGAGAGAGTACCTGACCAAAAGGGAGCTGAGCTCTGAGAGGAGGAGAAGTTGAGACCCTGTGGGCTGAGAAAGGAGAAGTTGTACGAGGCGCAGGTGGCTGCTGAGAGG
>OMKZ01021540.1:0-11904 GCA_900302535.1 Neoniphon sammara | reverse complement strand
AACCATACTTCTTCTCTCATGATGGCCCCGGTGTCATATTTCACTTTACACTTAAAGGAAAGATGCGGTGTCTCAGTTTTATTCACTTAACAGTAAAATTTTTATTTAACGTCTGAGATGTGGGTAAATTTCTTTGTTTTGTCTGCAGTGTTTTATGTGTTGAGCATTCACATTTTTTTGCATTTGAGCTGTTTGATTGAAGGCTACCCTGAACTAAAACAAGTTAAGGATTGACGCTCCAAAAAAACAAAAAAAACAATGCTTTAATAAAACATTGAAGAGACAAATGTTTTAGGCCTGTTTTAGGACTGCCTTGATGATTAGGTTATCCTGAACTGACACTTTGTATGACCCTAGCTGTTTGGCCTATTTGTCTGGCTGCTAATTTGCTGGCATCCGTCTCGTGCCAAATACCTGCTCTAGCTGCCGGGTCAGTGGAGCCTGTCGCCTCCTGCTGTGTTCAATGAGCCGTGTGCTCCTGTCAAGTGACCTCCAGGTGCTTCCAGCCCACTCAGCAGAGCGTGACTTTGTTGCAAGTGACTAGCTTTGACCATACACACACACACACACACACACATGCATGCACACACACAGATGCACCCATGTACATCTATGCACGCATCATTTTGCATCTCATCTCCTCTCTTCACTCTCCCTCTACCATGCTCGTACTGACTGATTATTCAGTCTTGGGGTTATTTTTATTTTTGAATTTAACTGTCTCTTCAGCCTTGCCACTCCCCTCAGTGGGTTCATCATTACAAAGGCATGCGGCACAGCCAACTTTGGTCAAATCCACAGAGCTCTTAATTCAAATACTAGTTGAGTAGTTTGCTGCAAACTACTTTGGGCTGGTTTGTCCATCTGGGCCACTGTAGAAAAATGGTGATGCAAGATGGCAACCCACATGAAAGGGTAACCTGTGCCTTTTTGGATAAAAAGACGTATTGTAACTTTATGAAAACATCACGACTCTTCATTTCTGTTATTTATCCACTAATTAAAAAGCATATTTATGAATATTGTATCACATTTCAAAAAATTAGAGCTAAGGGGCTAATGATTATCTAGTTGTAGGATAATATATTTGAATGAAGTGTCTGAGAAATCCCATATGAACACAGACATGTTTAACATTTTGCATAGAACTGATGGAAAATGATGAAAATGACTCTAATGTAACCTCTCTGCCCGGCTCATTACAGCCCCCTACCATCACCAGCCTGACTCCTCTCTCTCCCCCTCCCCCTGTGCCCCCCATTATATTCCTCCACCACACTAGAAAGGACACCAGACACCGTTCATTGACAGAGATCTTCTTTGTCCGACACAAATGCCCCCTGCCCCTCCTCGCCTTTCCAGCCTTCCATCCCTCTCTCCTCCCAATTTCACCAGTGGCCTACTCTTTCACTCACTCTTATCTTGCATTTCCTTTTGTGTCAGTCAACCCTGTGCTCATTTGGACTCCACTTTTTCTCTCTTATCCCCTCTTTTATCACGTCAGTTTCTATATAATAATAATATAATCGCCTTTTCCTCTTACATCCTTTTTCCTCTTCATCCATCCACTTTCTTTTCTACATCTCTGCATCATCGCATTGCTCTTTCTCTCTCTCTCTCTCTCTCTGATCAACAAACAGGGCCCTAATGTGCCTTTGCTGTACCACCAGCTCCACTGCTCATATGGCATATAGTCTTGTCTCAGAGGGAGTGACCTTCCCCTGCTGAGCTCAGCATGTTTCCACTGAGCAGGGAGGCGGCTCTTGGTTTCTAGACCTACTCCTCTCTCAGTTTAGACATTCATATGATCAAGTGTAGTTCCCATAAGTAAGATTTAAGGCTGAATGATAGAGTAAAAAAAAATCATATTGCAATCATTTTGACAGGCATTGTAATGGCAATATGATCGACAATTTCAGTGGACATGCTAATTTTTGCATCATAATTTTCATTTTCCCTGAAGAAACCTATTAAAGTGATGATGTTTTCTTACGCTATGGTAAATATGATTTGCAGGCCATGGCATCACTGTAGCTCTACAATACTTTATTTTATGGTATTTTGTCACACATTTTCCACAACTCGTGCAATTTCAATATTTTTTTTTTTTGTCTACACTGCAATTCTGATAATATTTCGATTAATTGTTCAGCCCTAGTAAAAATTCTTCCATAATACTATATGTTGTATGTAACACCATAATGGCACTCATCCTAATGCTCAAATGGGACAGATGTGCAAATCTCAGTGTTTGCAGGTAGGTAATTTTTTTGTTTCATTATATTTTAGCTCTTTTTAAGTTAGAGAGAAATGTTTCTGCAGTCGAAACTTGCAAATTACATGTTATTACCATGAAAAAAACGGAACACCTGTAAATACAACAGGTTTTAAGTCAACCATAACTTATGACCACACACCATTTATTTTCTGTTAATTGTTCCTCTGTTGTTGAAATTACTGGAAATTTCCTTTAGGCTTTATCTGTTAATGACTAACACATTACTGGAAATCCAGACACACTTGTGCTTGTAAACAAGTAATTATATAGAAAAAAAATGCTTTGTTCTGTGTCTGTGTGGTAAAAGTGGTGTGTGTGTGCATGTTGTCAGTGCATGTATGTGTGTGTGAGCATATTTGTATGTGTGTGTGTGTGTGTGTGTGTGTGTGGAGGCAGTGGGGTATTCTGCAGCAGCCACACCTGAACCAAACCCGTCATTCAAACGTGTCTCCAGACAGCTGTCAACAGGTGTTACTGCTGTTTCAACACACTCCACCATATACTTTAAACCCTCACATTTAAACAAAAGGGGAAAGGAGGGGCTTCCGACACATGTTGGTTTTTATGCGTGTTTATTGTACTTGTCGCTACCGGAGCTGTTGCCAAGACCTGCCCTCAAAACCCAAAACTGTCTCTTAAGGATTTTTGTGCAAAACTGTTTTAACAAGCACAAAGGAAGGGATGACTGAGGATTATTGAGAACGGATGTCTTCATATTTTCATCCCCCGTCTGCATTCATGATTTGGTTTTATTTTGTTTTCTCCTTCCCATGCCTCTTTCTCACACTTTCTCCTTGAGACCTCTTGCTTTATTCAAACCTTACATGACCCATCTCATTTTTCTGCCCACGTGCTGCAGACTGAACACACCCCTGCATGTGCATGCATGTTTGTGAAGATGTATGTTGTGTGTGTGTGTGTGTGTGTGTGCCTGCTCTGCGGCAGAATGTGATCAGCACTCGTAGAGGTCAACCAGAGAAACCCGAGAGTGCAGAGGAGTAACTCCATCGCTTTTATCGACCAGGCCACATTCTCAGCGTCTGTTCCCACTCTCCACTCTTTCAGGCTTTCTCCATCTCTTTCTTTTCTGCATCTCTCCACCCGTCTCCCTCCTCTCATTTTCTCCTTCCTTTGTACTGTTTAACTCTGTGACTCTTATTGTTATTTAGCTTCTCTTCAAATACATAATCCAATTCAGTTGTATTTTTTGCTTGTCTTCTTGATCTGATTTTGTTTGTTGTTTTGCTTCTTGAGATGCAACTGGATTTCATTCTCCCTCAAAATTGTATTTTGTTTCTTTTTATTCTGCATTTTAAGTGCAAAAAAAGGAATAAACCCAATTAATACAAGCAGAATATTTTGACTCACTATGTAACCAAGGTACAGACGTCATCATAAATAAGCAGCAATTGCCGTACAAAAGTAGGTTGCTGTGATGTGAGTTTGCACTTACATAATGCACACATACACACTGCACCTTTATAAATTTAGTGGAATAATGACACCACTTTCATTTCTGAAATTCTGTAATCTGACACTTCCACATGTAGTGGGGGTCTCTCTTCTCTCAACTCTCCATGCGCAGTTTGTAACACCCCTGATGCAACCCCTCTATACTGCTGATAGTGGTGACAGCCAACAGTCTGCATTGTGTTTTTATGATGATGGTGGACTGACAGCTGATAGTTGACTCCAACCAAGTCACAAACAGCTCCGATATCAATTCAAAAACAAATTGTTTATTGCTTAACAAGCACTTCAGGATCTGGGGGATACAAGCCCGGTCTGACCTGTTTCCCTGGTGATGGGCTTTATCATTGCATTGTTACCATGGATACTATGACCTAGTATTAAATATGAAATAAAAAATAACATAAAAATATGAAAACAACACAAATATGTGCACCTTAGAACTATTAAATAAGGCTAAAATTACTAACAAAATTAAATTCTAAATTACAGGATTTTGCAATTAGACATAGTAACCACTTAAAGCTCAAATTATGCATTTAATGTAACATGCAAGAGGCATTATTTTACACATTCAAGTGGAAATATTATAAAACCAGCTTTCATCATAGCAGAATATAATGCACCCAATGAGCTGATAACACAAAATTCCATGAAATTCCCCCCTAAATGCCACAATGCAGTGATTCAGCTCTAGATCGCTATGGCAGATTAGAAGATAAATATCACTGAGACGGACTGGCTGAGCCTGGCGTAGTAACAAATCTCCAGCACATTAATCCTCAAGAGGGCAAAACCTTGGCTCCCCAAGCAGGACGGTTGGCAGTGAATGAACGGCACGAGCGAAAGCACAAGTGTTGTGGTCACCCTTGGACCGGAGTGGCTCGCCCGTGCCAAAGCACCTCCAAAAATTCCCCCTGGAATGTCGAGGGGCAAATTCCAGAGGAATGGCGAGCGGCTTCAGGAGACTGAGTCACTGCCACAAGGGGATGATTCTCTTTTTGTGAGCAGAGGGAAACACGTACGACTTCGAAACTTCCTTCATCGTCACAATGCTCATATTGTGTGGAGCAGGGAGCAAAGGGCTAGAGAGAAGGTCAATTTTGGCCATGGAGCCCAAGCTGATATAAGTCTGTGCACCAGTGAAGACCAAGCTATAGCCATACAATGAGTGACTGTGCATACAAAGACAGTGAATTGTTTTGTTGGGCCGGGGTTAGGGATTCTTCACAGCTATTGATGTGGTAATGCTTTGGACGCAGGATATCAGGAATGTCGCCGGCATCTGCCCCTTGTCGTTTTCCCATATGTCTCCATCTCTGCGTTTTTCTGTCAGATCCTCACTGATATCAGACATGGTATATACACTTCATGGTATGCACACTTCTCTGAAGAAACAAACTTGGACAAATTCCCTCCTTGCAATTTCTCCTTCTCCCTTCTTTCCTCCATATTTTACTCCCCTCTCTCTTTCTTTCATACTTTTATACTGGTTGGACTACACTGTTCCTGATAGCAATGTACTGGATCCAAATTTTAAGGATCTGACCACATCCCACATCCAGCACTTAAGATCCATTTGGACCTAAAAATGTGATCTACTTTACTTCCGGATCCTGGATCCCAAATCCTGGAAGTAGGGTTAGAGTTAGAGTAGTTAAATAAGAATACTTAAATATCATTGAACGCTAAGTATGTTTATTATTTATTTTTAGTATATAAATTCCACTTGCAAAACATATAGCAATGTCAGCATGCATATACTGTATATTCATGCATATGTATTCATTCATAGATGAGGCAGAGATTATAGTCACTCTGAACATCAATATCTGCATGCTAATGAAACAGCTCTGTTATATCTATACATGTTCTACACTGTCTGACTCTGTAACAACCAACTTTCACAACAAGCTGCTGGCCACAGATAAGATCCGGATATGGAAAAAAATTATTTCAATTTATTTATTTATTTATTTTTATTTTTTTGGGATCCGGACAGATTTCAAACTGCTGGAAATGGCCACACCCCGGATCCGGTGCATCCCGAGTTCCTGAGTGGTGTGTATGATGCTGGTAAGCAGATTATGCATCCTGATTTCTAAAGGGCAGCCTGTGAATCATTAAGGTTAACCAAACATGGGAAGGAAACAGCTCCTGCCCCTTCTTGCTCCTACTCACCCACCAATTCAATAATAAATTGCACTTGGCTTAGCCGCCCTCCTTCTTTTTCCTCCACCCACCTGACCTTCATCCTTCCATATGTTCTCTCAGATCTGTAATGTTCAATAAGTCATCTCACTGACTTCAATATGTGATGAGAGTCAGCTTGCATGTGCACTTTGTGAGTCATATTCAAGCAAATCCATGAACTTCCTTTCTGTGTGTGCTTGTGCATACATAAAGCATTTGGATGGGTGCTGCAAACCTCAACCTGCTGCCCCTGCAGACTTGCAATCAGGAACCCCATCTTCAGCCCAGAAACGTGCAGTCCGTCCTGGGTTTGATCCCAAGGAAGAACAGGGGTCATGGACAGAGGGCTTCAGTTTCCTACTAGCCTTGAGGGCACTGAGCCAAAGCCTCTGACTGATACAATCCGGCAGCGATTGCTCTGTCAAACTTAAGCATTACTCATTCAAGTTTTATGTACAAGGGCCCTGTCACTGTGCGTTAGCATAGCTTGCCACTCCTATAGATGATCATTTTTTTCAGGGCATCCTCTGCACGTGTAGACATGCATATACCCACACACACACCTTTCTCCCTGGGCTTCACAGGCATTAAACACACACCACCCTGTAACCAACCCTGTTATTAGCCATATTACATGGCACTTTCGTGCCCAAACCTCTCCTTAGTAAAGCAAAGCCCTCCTTCAGCGATAGAGGCTTATCATATCCAACCCCTACAGTGCAATCAGTTTATTTATGATAACACAGTACATGTCCCTTGGAAGCTTGGTTAATAAGAACATTTTTATGAATCAACTTCACTTGCCCCGGTGTTGTTCTGACCCCTGAAGGGATTGAAAGGATTATGCCATGTTGCTCTGTGCGTGTCCCTTGGGGAATCCTACCTTCCCGCAAAGACCCTTCTACATACAAGCCCCCCATGACCTCCAACCTTTGACCTTGACCGCTGACCTGCAGAAGAGTGGAAGTCATATCACACTTTCTTTTAGATAAGCATCTTGCCTTCAGACCCTCAAGACGACTCCGAGGGTCTAGCCTAACAAAGTCTGTTCTGTATTAGCATATTTGGGTATCACAGAGAGATGAACGGAGTGAGTTTTTTCCTCATATGGCTGAAAACAAAACACTAATCCCTTTGGTTGTGAGGGAGGAAATTGGATTTTCACCTCCAGTAGCAGCACAGCTAATATCCACATCACAATGGTGCCAAGCCATCACAAGGGAAAACTCAGGATTTATCAGTTTCAACAGGATCCTAACCTTAAATCCGGCTTGATCTCAAAAGGTAGTCTACAATGCTGTCTGATGATTATTTTCTGGCCCCTCCACCCTGAGTTAAACTCTGTCTCCAACGTCTCAAGTTACAACTTGTCCATACACAGGCAGCGGTCTTCCCTGTATTGGTCTTGCTTTCTCTCCCTGCACCCTGCTAACTGTGTTTGGGCTGTGTTTAGCCTCCAGGGCTGCATCAGCTCACTCCACATCGCTAATGGATATGGACGTCTGGCAGCACAACAGATTTGTAAGTCCTGATAAAGTGTGTGCTTTTGTAAAAAAGATTAAATTAGATATAAAGAGCACAAGATTGGGTTAGAGTGAGTAATAACATATGATGATGAGCCCATAACACAGTGGTCTGTGAGCCATCATGCCTGGAAAAACACGGTGGGTTCAGATGCAGGAGCACGGCGTTATCCATCTGAAATTTTAGAGTTTGTCTAATATCTTAGATAAAGTGTCTTCTGCGTCCTCCACAAGCATCTCGTTTTCCCCTCTCTCTGTCTCAGGCCATGTAACACAAATAGTCTTCCTCTGTGATCCTCAGGGGTTTTCAGTGGATGATATTTTGTGCAGTGGTATATGGCTCTTGGTGGAAAAACATCAATACATGTTGTGTCCACTTTTACTTATCAAATAACCCTTTTGGCTGTAGTGCTTTTCATGCATACTGACTTTAATTGATATCTATAAGACCTGGTCATTAAAAGATTTAAAGAAGCAGTGAAATTGTATTTTGAGAGCATCTTGCTTCCTTTCATTTGATTTATTTCCTGAAACGGGATAGTAGGGTGGAATAAAATGCAAGTTTTTATGTGCTGCATGCCTCCTGGTGCATCATGAGGTAACGACAAGACACACTGTTTTCCAAGAAGTAAATGTGTTGGGATATTGGAATAAAAACACAACAAAATAAAATAAAAAATGTGAATATTTTGGCATTTATTGTTAAATAGTTGTATGTAATGGCATGGAAAATTAGCGAAAAAAGCAAAAAAGTTGGATTTCGAAGTGGATTTTCGTTCCACTGTGAATCTGAATTGCTAAAGCGCTCCAGTGTGATTTAGTACAATACTGACTCAAGGCTCAACTCCCTGATCTTGATAAATCAAGACAAACAATCCAATCTCTGTCTAAAGGAGAGGTGGTCAAAAGCATACATGGAGGACGTGCCTACATCAGTTTCATTGTCTGTTTTACTCATTAGAAGCTCCTTCAAATATCCCCATGGGCCAAACCGAAAGCCCTCGCAGGCCAAACGGGATCATGGGAGAGGCACAAAAGGCTCCCTTTAGCCCAAGACTCCCTCTGTCTGCACCACTGTGATAACAACCGCCTTCCAACCGCTACCACAACAGACTGCTCCACGGCTGCTCAACAGACCCCTTTTATCATCATGCCCCAAAAGCATCGATTTAATCTGTGAGGCATCGGGTCATTGCAATGAGCGGTGACGCCAGTCATGAGGAATTCATGTTCTGGGGTGTTTTGATGCCCACAGGGTCTAATGATATAAAAGTAATTCAGAGCCACACTCATAGATGACCTTCTTCTAATCCCTTGAGATAGAGAGAGTGTGGTCTTTGTCTTCTTGGGATGGGACGAGTCCATGCAGACAATGAGACGAGTTTTGGTGTGGCATTTAGGTCGCTGGGTCAACAATGTCTATAGAGTCGCAGTGAGATGATCTGATTATGTGGTGGACAATGTAGATGCCCAGTGTATTGTACTGTCAGCGAGTACGCCCTGACATAGATTCTGTTCGGTCCATCTCGCCTCAGGGAAGAGCGACCCGTCATTCAGCTTTTCATTCTGACTTTGGACAGAAGTTCATGATAAACTTTCCCAAAGTTTAGACAGGGTCATCTCACAAATCCATTTACTAAACAGTGAAAAATAAATCACTGTGCATAAGTGAATCAATTGTCTCGTTAACTAATATACTCATCACTAAAAGCACTCCTTTTTGGCGAGGTTTCCAGTCTGCTTTCCCTATGTCCCTTCACCCCAATGCAATAGGGCTGGAAGGGTATTCATTTGTGCAGCTTGTCTTGTGGAGTTTTGAAAAACTTTCTTTAAGCGTCCTCCCACAAAGAACGACCCCGCAGGTCGTTTGCTCCAACCCTGTAAAATGACCCACAGGAGTGTTTCCTAAAGTAGCGCCCCTCCCGATGAAAAGTGACGTAGTAGAAAGAGCAAGTCAAGTCGAGTAAGGAGAAGGTTGGAGCAGTGGTTGGGTCGACAAAACACAGGACTTTTCATTTGCGTTCTTTTCTGTGTGTTTGTTATATCGACATAACCCTAACTCAAACCCTAACCCTAACCTTAACCATTTCTTAAACTTAACCAAGTAGTTTTGGTGCCTAAATGCAACCAAACAGCAACCGTTTTGAGAGTTGTCTGTGAGCATGCGTGTTACGGGTTTTACAAACAGCCCAGTCTGGAGTTGCTTGCTTGTGGCTGTTCCCCATCCGTCCTGTGGAGGTGCTAGACTGGCATATCTGAAAATGCTCATATACTGTATGAGCGTGTATTAATTTTTGGGAGTGACTAGCAAACACTATTCTGTCGTGTGGGCATGAGGATGTGTTGTGACACCGATACCTGGCATAATCCACAGGCCTTGGGGGCAAAGGGTTTTGCTGGGAACATTTCCTGCCAAAGAACACTGACAAACTGCATCTATCTGCCCCAAATGAGTCCAAATTAGAGGCAGAGAGATATGGTGGACCAGTGTTCTGCAGAAGGAAACGGCTCACAACAAAACTCTGTGCGTGTCATTGTTTTTTTGAGAAATACATTTTTGACAGTTTGAGCCCCAAAAACGAATACCCATTCAGCCCCATTGTATTGGGGTGCAAGTAAGTGGGAAAATGTATTTATTTATTTTTTGTATGTTGGATGCGCTGCTTCTTTAACAATTAACGGGAGCTTATACAAGCAATTGCTCTTACCTTTACAGACTGTATCGCTGGAAGAGTTGCAGGCCTGTATCTGCAGCTCCTCCCCGTCGTCACAGATAGTGCAGGGGAGGCAGGGCTCCCGAGAACTCTCCTGGTCTGAGTACGTATCGCCGGTGCACTCCTCACACACTGTGTCACGGTCGTAGTCACAGCGGAGGAGCATGCCCTCACCCTCAGGGCATTTGGTGCACTGCTCGCACTTGTGGGTCAGTTCATTCAGGTAGTAGCCATAGTCGCACACGCAGATGGCGTCATTGGTGTCGGTGCAAGGCGTCTGCATGCGGAAGAGGCCCGTGCAGCGGGTGCAGGGCTGGCATCTCTCAGTGTGACTCAGATTTTCTGAGAAGGTTTCACCTGAAAGAAGAAACAGTAATTGGTCATCCAATATCTTATCCAAGTCTAATGGTTTGTCTCTGCTTCTTCAGTCATCCCTTTACAATCACAAGTGTTTATATGTGCAGTGCTTCGGCATAGTTTCATTCCCATCTGATATGGCTTGAAAATGGCAACTGTTACTCCAGTGACCTCAGACATATTAAACAATATGAGTGAGCATTAGCAAATCCCTCGAAATGTGTAAAAGCTCCACTGAAAATGAATCAGAGACTGACAGAGAGCCATTTAATCTAATAAGCTTTTTGTTTTGTTTTGTTTCTCGAATGAGAGATCCGATGTCTTGTCCCATTTTGTTTGTTAATTTAGGAAGGAATCCCAACTCACTGTATGCGAGTCAGGACTCAATTCTCAGAGGTCATAGTAACATGTGGATTCTGTTTTAGGGCTGATTTCTTCTTCAAAGTAATTCATCAGACTTGCTCCAGTGGGTGGACATGCAGCTGCATATGAGTCATTAAAATGAATGAATAAATAAATAAATAAATAAAAATCCTAAAAATGCACATAAGTATAAAATAAATTAATCCACTTGAGGTATATTTCCTAGAAGTTTTTAAAGGGTTTTTGGAAGATGAACTCATACATTACATAAATTGTTTTGTATACCTGAAAGATTTCCTAGGACAGATATCTATGCAGAGAACCCAATCAATATTGCATGTTTTATGGAATTGTATTTCGGCTGGATAGAGAACTGGGAAACACACTAAATTATGCAACAGACCCATTTGTAAGAGCAGCGTGTGTGTGTGTGTGTGTGTGTGTGTGTGTGTGTCTGTGTGTGGGGGAGATAGGGGGATGGGCTCTAAAACTAAGAACTTAAAGAACACAAGTCTTCACAATATGTCTAAACTATTACAAAGCTCATACGTCATTCATTTTGTTTTGCAGTGAGATTTACTTTTTTGTTGTTTCTGTTTTTATCACGTAAAAGTAAAGTAAAGTGCAGTAAAGTAGTGTCAAAAGGAGGTGGAGGATGAAGGGGTGGGTGGTCACATCATATCTGTCTTGACCCTCTGCAGCAGAGCTCAGTGTCCCATAGCGTATCAGGTGTTCAGTCTGCGCCTCTGGCCCACCAACAACGATAAACGCTTCGACGTCCCGGAGAGAAAAAGAGATGAAGACAGATAGAGACAGAGATGGAGACAGAGGGAGGGGCACAAAGGAAATGGGAGCTCCCCTGTTTTCAAGGCAGGATGGTCAGTGCTCTTCACCTAGTGCCATTTGAGATTTTTGTGTTCATGCAATTCTGTGTTTAAAGCAGACGGTGTTAAATGGTGTCGGATGGTGCCTTGTGCAGTTTGGTCTGGTGTGTATGTGTGTGTTA
>OMKZ01021535.1:8845-37337 GCA_900302535.1 Neoniphon sammara | reverse complement strand
CAAACCAAACCAGTGTCTCTGCCTGAATACCTTTCAGTGCACTGACAGTCTCACCTGTCAGTGTGGGCGACGTCAGCGATGTGGGTGAACCTGGCACCGGGATCTCAAACGCACACAGGAAGCCGTTGACAGACAGACGAACCTTCTGGTTGTCCTGAGGAAAGTTCTGCACACAAACCACATGCAAACCGCACACTGCATCAGAGTGGTTACATGAATTGATTGCACTCTGTGTCCAAATGGAGTAACTTGTACATAGATTTATGCTGGTCAGAAGATGTATTGATGTGTCTCAGAGCCTGTAGTATTTTATTAGGTCCTTGAACTGCCATGTCTTAACTAGTAACCTTTATAGATCAGCTGATGCTCCTGCAGTTTGAGACATTTCTCTGCAGTTCAAACATCTTGCACTAGGTGACGAAACACTTCTACAGTGCAAGATTAATTTCCAGTTCCCTGGTTTGCTGATAAGGCAAGTTGTGCCATTTTACAACATGAGGTCGTATGATTGAGATTTTCCATATCGCCTGTTGGACTTTTTCACTTTCAGTGGTCTTAATTCTTCATTGAGGATGTAATTTCAGTGCAGCAGACGAAGAATGAAAGAGTCGGCACACTGTTATTGCTCCCCAGTCTCTCCTCAAGCCCATCCATTATTTTAGATTTATTTATTATACATTTATTGTTTTCGAGCTAACAGATCTTTTTACCAAAGCCACTAATATCACCTTCGATCAGAAAATTAGTTGGCTCGCTTTTCTCATCTCCATGACAATGACAGAACTCCCGGTTCATCCAGCCAATGAAAATATAAGACAACCGATGACGGCGTCTGTGACCTTACAAATATTCCACAAGTACAAGACACCGTCGGACGCCACTTTTTCAGACACGTGTCTTACAAGCATAAAACAGCCTTTAGCAGTCATGTTACACTGCAGTAGTAAGCAAAAACTGATTTGACTTAATTACTTACCAAAACACTCACAAACATGTAACTAGTGCTAAGCTAGTTGTCACTTGTTTATTCATAGGGACACTTGCACAAGTTCAAAGGAGCTTGCTTATGAATGTTGATTTGGTATCTCTGCAGTTGTACCTGAGTGTATGGGGTATTTAGGCTGTCACCACAAAACTCTGCCTTTTTTCAATCATTTTTAATGGTTTTGTCACAGCAGGCAAAGCATACAAATTACATAAGTCAAAATGGATAAAATGGAGAAGCTGATTTTTGTTGTCAGAACAGCACCCTTAGCTTGGAAGGAAGAAACAGCCTCTCATAATTTTGCTATGAGTAAAATGTTAAGTGTACCCATACATCAGTTTAAGAAGGGGCTCTTCATTCTCTTCTTCAAAAGCAAGCAAAGCAGTTGCTAACTTTCTCTCGTTCATTTTTACTGCCAAAAACGTTAGCCCATTTATTTTTCAGGTAAGCTAGCTAACAACAACTAGATAACTTGGAAAGATGTGGCAAATGGTTGACAAACTAAAAAGCAATTTCATTTCATTGCTACAAAGCAACCAAAGTGACAAAATGCTCCCTGTTTCGTGTTAAAGGAATACTCCAACGTTTTGGGCATAACACCCTTTTTCCGACTTACCCAGAATGAGACAAGATGTTTGATATCATTTTCACCTCTGTACATCCACTGGTTCGGTTCCTATGGGCAGCATTTTGTGTAAGCTTAGCATAAAGACTTGAAGTCTACAGGAGTCATTAACCTAGCTCCATCAAAGTAAAAAAATAAACCTTGAAGCAACTCCAAAGCTGTCTTATTTACACAGTGTATCGTGTGTTACACGGTAATGAAACTCACGTCTTGGATTTTAAAAACGAGATTCTTTTTAGGAGAAGTTAGATGGTAGGAACTACAACCGATGAACACATGTTCAGTGGTTACAGTTCCTACCATCTTAAGCTCCTACCATCTAACTTCTCCTAAAATGGGTTGTTTTTTTTTTAAATATTGCAAGCCGTGTATTTCAAATACACATAATACATTGTGTAAATAATACCGAGATCCTGTAAAGTTTATTTTTTCACTTTGATGGAGCTAGGCTAATGACTCCAGTAGACTTCAGGTCTTTATCCTAAGCTAACATGAAATGATACTTATAGGAACCGAACCAGTGGACATACAGAGGTGAAAATGGCATCAAACATCTTGTCTCAGTTTGTGTAAGCTGGGAAAAGGGTATTTGCCCAAAACGTTGGAGTATTCCTTTAACTTCTTGCTCTCTCTGTTACTACTGGCTGTCACTGCTGCAGTTTGCATGTGAGCAAGAGAAATAATCCTCCTATCTATCCACCTTATCCAACACAGTGGCCACAATACCTTGATGTTGGAGCTGTGGACCTCAGCCAGGAGGATCTGCTCAGGCTTCAGGCTACACAGTTCACTCAGCTGTTTCTTCAGCCCTGTGTACTTCTCATCCATATTTAACCTCAGGCCGTAGCGCACTGGAGTGGAGCCATCCAATTTGATGACTAGACACACACAAGCACAGGCAAAGTTAGATACAACACAGACTTGGATCCAAAAATTCAAAAAATCTAAAAACACAATCAGAAACCCATGGCAAAAGTATCAGAATTCTGAATGGTGACTTTCCAGAGGAATACTTGAATAAATACTGTTTATACCGTGGGAGCACAGGACTCTATCTTCAGGCCAAAGTTGAATTAATTTTCATTCCAATTTATTCAGAGCAGAAAAAAAGAAATTTCATGTTATGTTGAAATAACAGAATGAATGCTCTATCATCAGTCAGTGAATTGCTGTTTCAATTTGCATGTGAAAGTGGATGACTTGGAGATGAATGGACTTTAGGATGGATTCTGGCACAAAGCCCAGTCCACTTCTCTCCGCTTTTGAACCACTCACACTTAGATATGATATAAATGGACAACACTGATATATGCATTAAGGTAACAGTACCAATGGCAAAGCCATTACTCATACCAATCATAAGTCATATCAGTGATCCTGGACAATATAATCACTTTAATTGCAATTCACAGCGGACATACAGTCATTGTTGTGTGTGTTTCAGGATTCAGACCTTGTCTTTATCTTTGGTGTTAAAGCTTATAGTACAGTTGTGTGTGTAAGGTAAGGTCTCCCCGCAATAAAGCTGTGGCTTAGGCTTACAAATTAAGCTCCTTTCAAATATTAGATACACACTTCTGTGCAAAGGTATGCCTTTGGGTTGATTCATAAAAATAATGTGGGGAATTTTTCACAGCACTTTCAAATTACACCTAATACTAATCATCTAAAAGAGAATACAAAACAGTATCACACTATATTTGTACTTTCAACACAGGTCAAACTAACTAGAACTTGCACAGTTCAAATTTGTACATACTGTACAATTACTGAATATTTTAACAGCTCATAGGGCTACAAGACAGCCATATACTGCTGCACAATGTTGTCAATATATTGTGTTTAGATATACTGGGGACACACACACACACACACACCTATTTCTATTTGGGGTCAATAAGTAGAATTGGCCAAATCAAATCTATATGATGTGATTTCAGACATAATTATACATTGGGTAAAAAAAAAAAAAAAAAGAAGAAGAAGAAGAAGAAGCAACTTAACAACCCTAATCCTTAACAACTTAACCTAAGAAAGTGCTAGCCAGTCAAAGAGACTTATTATTTAAGAGGTTTATTATTATTGTTATTACTATTGTTATTATTATTTTATAAAATAGCCTATATAAGGAAGTGACTGCTTACACAAATTACTGATTATATTATATATCATATTTTGTGAAGCTTCAAGCTGTCTTTAAACAGCTGACCCTGACAAGTGTTTGTTATCCACCTTTAACCCAGTATGATAATAAAATTTGTGGATGATTACTGTATGTTGAAAACACTGTATGTGTTTTCATTAATATTTTTTGTTTTTCCTGTTTAAATTGGAATAAAGTCTCTATAAACCTCACTTCAATTTTCATGGTTCCCTCTCACCTCAAGTGGATGGCAAGTTTCCCCAGTGACAGGTCAACTTCCACACCACCATACACACAGATGATGGAATGCTTGTAAGATCATTACCAAAGTTACCAGACTGTTTGCTCCTGCTTTAACTCTGCTTAAACCTCTGGCTTACAATCACAGCAGGCAAGCATGGATCTACTGCCGAGGTAGATTTCATGTCACTGCTGCTCTTTTCAAACTGGGGCCTGCATTCAGGTTTAAACCCTCCGTGTCCCCCTCTCCTCACCAGTGATCTCCAGATGCATGGAGCTGTCCATGGGCAAGGGCAAAGACAGGAAGTTGAAGGGGTCAAATCGAGCGCTGATGTGGCCGCAGGTCTTACACTTCACCTGGGACTTGAGCTGGCCGTGGAACAGATCCACCACAATTGAGCGGTTCCTGCGCAAGTGGTTTTCCCATGCCTTTAAGAGGAACAACACACACAGTCATGAGATCACACACACTAATCCTGCAAATCCTCCCCCCCAAGCCAACAGAAAACACATGTCTATCAGTCTCCCCACTTAGCCACTAACAGCACATCAATACAGCCACATTAGCTTGGACGGGACTACAAGATGGTTCCAGTCTTGCCTGTCTAGGCCGATTCAGTCAATGTGTTTGTGTCACACATGAAGACATCACATGCCACCTAATTCTGTCATTCAAAAACATTTACCCATTCATCCAGAACAGCTCACTGAAAATGCAACAACAAAAGAGCTGGTCTATTGTTTCTTCCTCCATGATACAGAAGCTACCGTTTTTCTGAAGGGACAACACAACAAGAATAGCTTTGATGGGGAATTTCGTATGAAATTTAACTGTTCATTCATGTGGACTGATCCAGGCATGCTACCATTTTATGGTATTTTATGCATGATTTATTCCTCCAAATGAAACTGCATAGCAATTTAGTGGAGTGGACAAAAGAGGAGTTGGGAATCTTGCTGTTACAAAGTATCTGCACAAGTGGGACTTAGTTGTTAAAAATGCCACTTTGGTCCATTTAACCTTTGAGTTCGTCCTTTTCCTCATCATTTGAATTTTCTAAAGGACACTACAGGATGTGACAGCTGTGTACTTCCCCGACATCCTATTCTTCCTGTTTATCGTGGATGTGTGGAAAGCCGTTGATGGGCCGTGTGAACTCTGACCTCAGAGGCCACCTCCCAGTCAGGCCGGCCGTCGCTGTCCTTCAGCTCCACGTAGGGCTTGTCATGGACTCGGTTCAGGTCCTCGTGGAGGCCGTCCAGCAGGAAGGCCAGCAGCTCCTGGGAGTCCTGCTGCTGGAAGCCGTTGAAACGAGGTGCGTACTTTGCTATCGTCCACTGGGGAGGAAGTAAGAATACATAATAAGCTTTCCATTCATTTTAAGTATGTACTTCAGCAGCGCTTTTGCAAAGTGCTCAGAAATTCGATTACGAACAACCATCTTATTCATGAACTGAGACAAGTAACCTCAAGATAAAGGACAAGAAGAGAGGGCAAAAAAGGGTAAGATACATCACATGATGGCCTATACAAATAAGTTAAGAAATAATTTAAAAGATAAGCTCCTCATGCAGCTTGTTCCAAAGCCAAAAGCTTGTTCACCTTATGTCTTCAGACTAGAGTTGGCTGATAAGTGGTTTAAAATTTCTGTGATATCGCTTGGGGCCCGAAGCTGTTTCAAAGTGATCAGTAATATCAATAAATCAATTCTAAACCCAACAGGCAGCAAGTGCAGAGGCCTTGTTGGTAATGCAATGGTTAAATCATAGCTCTTGCATTTTTAAAAAGCTTCAGATGTCAAAAATGATGCCAGTACAGAGAGAGTTCTAACAATAAAGAGACTATGGACAGACTGCTAATAAATACTGTGTTTATGGAGTTCTGCGACAGTGTCATTATGATGTAGATTTCATCACTTATTTATTTAACATGGCAGGTTAGTTAAGAGCTAATCATTACAAATCGATGACAGCCCGGCAAAAAAGCAAAGTCCTTTGGAAGTAGAAGAGTTATGGATCAAAAATGCCAACACCCGACACAGCGACGTGACAACCAGACCCATAAATCACTAACAGATAAGGGTAAGCAACAGCAGAGGGACACTTGGGGAGCAACATTTACAATGAGGTAGAGCAGCTCTAACGGGGGTAACTGAACTACAAACATGCAGATGCATTTGAATGACTACACTTTTTATTAGGTAATTAGGAAGCAGTGCTGCCCACCCTGAGTTTGAGCGGCGCCACATTCTTCTGCGTGCCGCTCCACAGCTCCAGCACCAGGTCACCGTAGCACTTGGCCATATGACCGCGCATCCCGATGGGATTGGTTCTGCAGGGGCGACAAGACGGGCTGAAACAAGTCTGCAGGAAGCGTCACTGTCAAGATTGACGCCACGCTCTATGCTTTGAGATACACGCACCTGTTGAGCTCATAGAGGTGTCTCCCTGAGATGAAGTAGTCGGTGAGAGGCTTGGTGTTGCTCACACACTGGATACTGGAGTTCATGAAGCAGGTATTGCCAAGGTTACTGAGGCCAGTGGCGCCTTTCTCTGTGGGAACTGGTGAGGAAAACAAAGAGAAGCTGGTTAGAATTCCGGCCTGAACAAAACGTGACAGACAAACAGCCATGAGATTTGTTTTTCAGTGATCACCATCTGAATACTACATAAAAGAAGCTGTTAAAATACCAATAATGCATATGCATGATGGACTATACTTTAAAGCTAGGAAAATAAATCAAAACTAGCCATTCCCAAAACTGCTGCATAGTGACAGCTGAACGAGACTGGCGGTCAAACAATACTGCCAGCACACCTTTAGGTTGTTCATTAGTAAAGTTTACTCTAGTGTACTTTGGTCAAAACAAAGCCAATTCCAATCGATGAAGCTTTAGCTGAGCATGAAGGAGAGGATTTACCTTCTCTGATGTTCATTATCAATTTGGAACACATAAAGAAATAGCTGATTTAAGCATCAGCATCATTGTGCTGGCTACCTGATGTCAACATCTCCTTACACCCATAAATCTGTATTGGAGCGGTTGGTTCAGACTGACACCGCAGTTTTGTTGGAAGAGGACTGAGACTCACATTTTCAGGCATTTATTTTTTTCAGTGTGGTTATTTGGTGCAATCTGAGTGCATTGGCATTGTTCGCACCAATGAACCAAACTAAAGGAGTAAACACTCCTGGTGGAATTTGAACAACTGTTCTAAAATATGAGAGGATAAATATAGAAATACCAACTAGGCACACAAAAGTTTTTAATATCGACAAACCACGTAAGAAAGGCACATTGGATCAAGGTTTTTGTGGGTAACACATTTGCACCATAGATCACTTTTACGTCATCAAGGTCATAAATGGAGGTATGACAGTGCATCAAATTACACTGGCCTCTCCGTAAGTGTTATTCATTTTCATGGTGACATCTGGAGGTCTAGACTCGCCCTGCTGAGCCTGGCATGGCTCTAATGTTCCACCTAATATTGTGGGCCAGATGAAGCCAGTTATTCACTTTGCTCTACAGTGTGGCACAGACCGAAGCAATGAAAATGGAAAGGAAATATGTCCTTGGAAGTGAAAAGAGACTAAAGAAATCATCAAAATTAAATTTCCCAGAATTAATTCGAGCCACAATCCTTTATTAAAAATTCTTATTCAGTCATGTCTATTTTCAATCACTGGCCCCCATTTTGTGGTTGAATGGGTTCTAATATCCAATATGCTATAAGACAAGTTGAAGTTCAGACAAGTTGAAATATTACCTCTCTACTGTACCTTTGTCTGTAACAATGCACAATAAAGATCTTACCAGTCAGAATATGGTTAGTCAAAAAACAATACAAATTCAATTAAGAACTTCCATATAATGTGGCATGCCTAAGATAAAGTCAAGTATTTGCAAGCAAAAACAAGCCAAACTTAATAAACAAAGTGCACAAAGTTTGTTGTCTGTCACTGTACAAATGCATAGTCAGCTGATTCACGGTCTCCCAGCTTACCTTTGTGTCTGTCCATCTTACTACTGTTGGCAATGAAGGACATTTCCTCAGGCCAGCTCATGTCTTTGTTCCTGACTGAGAGGGAAAACAAGAGATTCTCCTGATTTAACAGTTTTACTTTCAGGTGGCATTTATTGTAATTACCATTGTCCATGAAAATATTTGTCTGATTCAGCACTGTTTGAGTCAGATAAGAGTTTAATTAATTCTGGAAAGAAAAAGAGGGGAGGGAGAGAGCAACAGAGAGAGAGAGAGATGTCTTAGATGTACCTTCAATAACTAAGTGCTGCTCATCCTGAATCTTCAGATTTTCCAGTGTGTGATCTTCATCGTCCAGGAGGGTGAGGTAGTTCTGGAAACCAAACAGTGAAGGGAACACAAGTGTCATTTTACAGTAAGGCGTGGGCTACGATGAAGCTGGGAAGAACTCTTGAGGCAGTTAGGTAGCAGGGCCTATTGTATGTTCTCTAATTACCAAGACTGAACTCAAAATCACTGAAAATGACGGTAAATGCTTCAGGAGACACTCAAGAAGATGTGTAATGATTTTTTTTTGGACCAGATTTTGAGTTTTATGCCCCTGTGGCTTAGTTTCCATGCTGATGATCCTAAAATCTTTGCATTATTGCCAAAGAGTTTGCCTTATGAAATACAGCTTGACTGATTGAGGTTTTTAAAGTATTTTTAGACTGGAGCTATAAAGAGCTATAGTTTATATCAACCTGAAACTGACCGTTTTTATGACCAACAAATAACAAATGTTGAGCATTTCTCAGTGATTTTTATTCTTGTCAGGCTGGAAAAGCCTCTGAAGCAGCAATTAGACCATGTCACACTTTAACTGGCCACTGAACCCAGACTAAAACCATAACCCAGACTAATAACATTGTTCTGGGAGGGTTAGCAGCTCCTCAAGGCAGTGTGACCATCCACTCCTATTCAGTGATAGAAGAAACACATTTACTACCTTTAAATGAAGAATTTATACAAAACATGTTGACAAATAAATGAAAAAAGTCAAATTTCCTTGCAGCTCTGGCCAGTATCTGGTATTTGACAAAAGCCCAACAGCAATATATGGGAAAAGCAATCTATCTGTGTAACCCAGCCTGCAGCAGGTTGTAGAGTGAAGGTTTTGCTGCCCACCTCACTGTTATAGAGCCAGAGTCTCATGTCCTCTTCCTTGATGCGGAGTCTCTGGGACAGGTAGAGGTGAATGTCCTTGATGGTGGCCATGCGGCTGAAACAGCCCGTATAGGCCAGCACCCGCTTCAGAGGAGCGTTGGGGGACGGTACGTTACCTGCTGGGGTACAGGAAGAAGAGCGCAGCTAGTTATTTCACTCACGGAAAAACACATTCACACACCGAAGCCATATGATTTTCTGTGCGTTTGGGAAAGAAAAAAATCCCTCAGTGGCCCTGTGCTGTGGCGAGGGTCCAGAGTGACCATCCGCCCGCTGTCTCTGGCAGGTAACCTGGGCCGCTAACTTTACATCTGAACGGCTCACTTATATGAAGTCTTTGTTCTTTGTCCCTGCTGAACGCCATACTGTCTCTCGGACTGCGAGCCAATCAAATCAAAGCAAAACAATGGCGCCGTATCAAACAGGCTCCTGATTGGCTGCCTGCTCTCCTGCTCTACACAAAGCAATGGTATCTAAAGATCCTGGATGGTAAGCTAGCCTAACGCTAGTTGAAGCTTAATGCTGCTCCCATGAGGCGCGACACAGAAAACGACTCAATGGAAACCAGTGAGCCAGTTTTAAATTAAAACTCTAAATCTGCTCTTGTCTGCTTCTTCAATATTTTGAAGGATTTTATGAAATAGCATTGAAAACAGGTAGAACAACATGTTTCTATGAAAACTGTATATTACCTTTTTTGGTGGATAAAAATATACAAGAAAGCTTTTCTTTAGTTTCATAACTAAAAGTGGAAGAGGTTATATTTTGCAGGTTAAAGGTTGGTTTACTAGACTACTGGTATTTGACAAGTTTTTTCTAAAACAGCCTACGGCGGGTGAGCCAGAAAGTTAATTTCGGATACCGGTTGTGACACATCACACCAACCTGTGGAGATCATTCGGCTACAATGAGCAGAGCTGCGTGGGCATTTTCAGTCCATTTGTAGAAAGTTCTATGAGCTCATTGTGCTATAGTGCAGATGCTGCACATGAAAGCTGCTCTGGGTAACGTCAAATGCTGGCATCTCACAAAGCTTTGAGAGGTTAACAGTTTCAACATTTTCAAATTCATTACCTGGAAATGCTGAAATATTGTCTTCAACCTGCCCACTGCTGATTATGTCTTCTAACCTAACCAGCCTGTGATGCTTTACACCAAAGGACACTAAAGGGACAAGAGGGGAAAAAGATCTAACACTTCACTGGGTGGGGTGCTGCTCACTGCTGTTCAGCTGACAGTTTGTATTTCATTCTCAAGTTTGGATTTGTCACAGCCAGTGGGTGGAGAAGTCGCCATAACAACACTAGGATTTAATTTGGGCATGCAGGGTGAATTTGCAGCATCTCACTTAGCAGGGCCGTGATGCACGTCTCTGTTGCTGCCCTGCGTTGTGATTTAAGCTGATAAGATGGCTGGATTTTTACATAAAAATATTGCACGGTGCGGCTTTAAAATGAACTGTGCTGCTGAGCCACTCACACCACACACTTGAAGGCGAAAACACAATCATAGAGATATTTATGCACAGCACTGCATCCAATGTGTAATGCGATGTATGAATAATGTATGCGCCGCATATGTATGGAGTCTGGCTTGCTGCCATGTCAAACACACTTGCAGCCTTGTGTTCTCACAGATGTAAACATCACTGATATCAATGAGATCAGATCAATACCAACAATAGCATGGTGTTGATTGAGGATTAGTTGTAAGGAAGCAGCAAGAAAGGGCTATTCTGTGAAATCAACAATGACTTGATTGATCAATCAACTCATTAGTGCGCTTAGTGAATTCAATCAAATAAACAACCAATCAATATTAGTCCAGTTAAACATCAATTAATAATAAACTATACTTAACTGATTATTGATTTTAAAGTCAGTGCCAAAACAAGCGATTTTAATGTCTGATTGTCCAATGCTACAAAACTCAATCAATATGCTGCAATGTTTTTCTATCAACACAACCTTGCTTCTCTATGGGCGCTTCACTTCTGTAGTCCTGCCTCATACTGTTAGGAGTATATTCTGCACAATATGATGCATTGGTGAGATCCATGTTGGATATTTGGCCAAGTGCCTGAGAGCGGGGTTCAATGCCCAACGGTGATATTCTAGTCAGTGTTTGCTCAGTCACTGTATGACTTATGACGGAGGCTGAAGCTCCACTGTGGCCGGCAACCTGATAGCTTCACTTGATTTAGATCAGCACTCTAATGCCACATAGTGCTGGGGTGAGCCTCCCCATCTGATTACACTGGATTACACTATGCAAGTCTCAGCTTCATGCTTTGTCATCATTCAGTGGTTTTGGTTTGTCAGATTCTGTAAACAATTACACGTGCATTACAAATAAATAGCTGTGAGAGGATAACACATAGCAGACAGAGTGAATGACATTCTTTATGTAGGTTTTCCATTGTGAGGAAATTTAACTTATGCACTGGCAGGAAAGGAAGGCTTAACTTCCAGGCATCGTTCCAAGCCGGTGGCATAAAGACTTCATTTACACCTGGTATTAAAATGCAATCTGCATCTGGATTTGCTATCCGGATAATGAACAATCAGATCATGCCCTTGCATTTACCCCCGGTGTTTATATTCATTCTTGCGGCCTGAGTTCTGCCTGCATTGTGATGGCATTGCAAAGCAGACAATTTGGTGGCAGAAAAATCAATAAATAATAACACTAACATGGCAGGAGACATTAATGGCTCGACTTATTTTTCTATTTCTGCGGTTTGCTGCTTCTATGACTCTGGCAGGAGGCAACAGAAAGAACAAATATACTCTGGTCTATTTCTGTAGCAACTGTCTGTTTTTTGTCATCGTTTTACCTCATAGTGGTGACACTTCAACCCAAGACAATGACATTTCAACTTGTGGTAATGATGCCGCTATTGCATTTTAATATCAGGTGCAAATGGGATCTTGAAATGATAATTAAAATTCATTCACTCTTTTACTTTTCCCAGCAATGGTCTAAGAGGAGAAACTTACTGGGGTCACATTGATAAGGCATGCCCTTTGTTTTGTCTTTCCAAACACAGCAGTCAATGACCAAAGAAATGTATTATCATTATGTCCTTAATTCCTATTCATTGTTAAATGAGATAAGCATTTTCCATAAGCTTTGAGGGTAAAACTGAACACTGAAAATTTCTGGATTCAACACTTCAGAGTTTTCTGTTGCAGAAAATATAGTGTCTGGCTTGTTTTATCAGTGTTTAGGTGTTCAAAAAGTCAAATTCGTCTCAATTAATATAACGTCTTGAAACTTGACCATTCCACATTTGTACAGGTATGATTTAATACACTATGTGTAAGGTCAAAGGAGATCAGACATCATTAACCTGCCTGTATAGCACTTGAACATGTGTTGCAAAAACATGAAAAGCAAGGTCTGTGATGATAGAAAAGGTCTGATCTGAGCAACTTTTTAGAGCGATCAGTGGCCTTTATCCTTCATGGGCCACTGGTTCATTCCACTGCCCACTCCAGAGCTTTTGCCGGGGCTCGATCAGTCCACTCAAGAAGGATTAGGGGAGGAGGGGGGTTTCGCTCAGTGAAGCACTTGCCGACGGCTTGCTCTGGTCTTGCTGCAGGCTTACATTACCTCGTGGTGGGGGTAAATACGGTGGGAACATTCGCAGGCTGGCCATACCCATATTGACCCAGATGTTGGACTGGGGGGAGCGTGAAGCCGGCTGCTGGCGGAGGAAGAGGAGGTAGCGGGGAAAGAGCTCCAGCTCTGATTGGCCTGTCTTACTATGCTGGATCACCTGCAATGATGGAGGCAGATGGGACAAACAGAAGGCAAGGTGGAAAAGTGGTGAATAAATCGCCATTTAAACAAGGCTGACGTAGGTGAAAAGCATTTTTTGTGAAATGCTGGTCATAAAGAACCAATTACATATTTCATTGCATCTACATTAAACTATTAAACTAAACTAGATATTACAGCAGATTTTCTAATTATTTGCATGGTTATTTACGAAGATACAATTACATTAATGGGCTTCTTTCCCACATCGGCAGCCATATGTATTTATTTATCAACTGCAGTGGATACCAGGCCTTTATTGGAGGCAGGCTTTTATTTGAGAGAGGCCTTTATTTCTAATTCCCTCTGTCTGATAAGTATATTTGCTCAGCTTTTAGTATGAAGCCTCACTGTTTCCCTTGATCAACTTCCACTTTTTGGACCGACTGGGAGAGGGGGAAAGCACTGGGACTCGGTGTGCTTATTTTGCCTCTTCTCCCAGTCAATTTTTTATTTCCCTCTCCCGTTTTTTTTCTTTATCTGAGGCCATCGACTGCAGCTCTTTCCAAATTTATCTTACGCTAAGAAGAGAATATACATACACAGTCCAGCCATATACTAGGTTTTGACCCATTTTAATCCTATACTCGGTCTTAAAATCTTGTTTTCATCAAATAGGGTAAAAAATCTGCCAGTGGGATGAGATAATCCTACTTGTTTCCAATGCAGTTTCACTTGTTTCAGGAATTTTCCTTAGCACAAATCTGTTGAAACAAGGCACAATAAGGCAGATCAGCCCACTAGGATCAAGAAAATGACACTTGATTCAACAAAATTCTGGAAACAAGTTAATTAGCATTGGAAACAAGTGGGATCGATTCAGTATTGCCAGTTATGCCATTGTTTGTGCACGGAATTTGAGACACCAATTCAGTATTTCAGGTCACAGAGATGAGATCTAATCTAATACATACAGTAACCACCCCAAGTATATTTCAGATCTGTGGGAAACACTGTTAATATCAATTTTAATCCATACCAGCCAGCACTAGCAAACTGAGATAGCTAATCAAAAATAGCTGATGAGTGCATGTGGTGTTTGCTCACCGGTCGTGGCAGGCTGAGGTTGGCACCGTACCAGTGGTAGAGTGCCCGCCACACCGGCTCTGGCACCGTCTCAAAGTCTCTGCCGGCCACCAGCTGTAAGGAGCGCTTCAGCCGGCCGCCCTCCATGGTTAACGTAGGAGCCTGGGGAGGGGGCAGAGCACAAACATCAATGCTTTGGACGTGTGCGCAAAACACACACATTTCTGCCTTCTTGAATTACATATAACAGAGACAGACATTATCCTAATGCCGTGCACTAGCTGCCGTGCGGCTATCATTAGAGCAAAATGCACAGATAAGACAATGGAGAAAGGAAGCACCATCTGGTCCCTGAGAGCCTTTGCCAGCGGAGTGGGAGGAGCAGCTCCCAATTAGAACTCTCAGATCGTTCCTTCTTGTCGAATGCAATGTTTCAGCCAAAGCAGCTGGCAGAAGTGTTCTCCTAACATACTGTTTCCTTGTTTTTTGTGCTGAAGAACACAAATGTGGGAAAATGAATAAACTGTGAGGAGTTTGCATTATTTGTTGATCTGAGTATTTTTTGTGGGGATGTGGGGGGGGTCCAAATGTGGGCGTTGCAAAGCCTTTTGGGACTGCAACTCTGATTAAGGGCTACAAAAAATACTTGATTTAACTTGGTCTGGTCAGTGTGTATGTGGGAGAGACAGTGCAAAACCTATTTTCTACTGATTAAACTGCAGTGTACTGCAGCTCTCTGCCTGCCTCTTACTCTCAAACAAACCTCCCATTCAATTCAGTTGGCTCTTAGCATCACTCACAAGGGAGATGCATGTCGTATCTCTTAAAACAATGATGCAATCGCATGTGCGTTCCCCTACCTTCATGGGGTCGGTGTTGACGAGCGGCTGGTTGTCGATGGCTCCAGGTCTCTGTGCTGCCAGCTGCGAGGCAAGGTGGCCATTGGCTCCAGAGAAACACTGGTTGTTGTTGTCAGACACGTTGTGCTGGCGGGCAAAACAGCTTTCTGCAGCCGAAGGAACGGCCTGGGGGCTCAGGGCTGGTGGGAGTGGAAAGGAGCACATCAAGCAAATCAAAAACTTTCATGACAACTTGTACAAATAAGGTATCAGAGAATATCCTCAAAATACCAGCAGCTTGACACACTATGTCAAATCTCTCATATGTAAATGATTAATCCACTGAACTCAAAGTAATGATCTCCGTCAATAGTTAAGTAGTTGCTCCCACAGCGAGCAGCCTTTCTGACCTAGTGTGGGAGGCTCTGATTACATTTACTGCATGTAGTGGTGTGGTAATGCTGCAAAGTTCTAATCAAGAAAAACAATCTATGGATACATTTCATTATATTTTCCCAGCAATTATGCATTGTATTATGTTGTGTTTTTATATAACATCTGAATTCAGCGGATTTGTTCAGCCATGGCAAACACTTCTCGGCTGACAAGCTTGTTGAGTTTCCCTGGTTGCTCAGCTCTACAGCAACTGAAAGGACTTGTTTATTGTATTGCACAGTTACAGTAAATAGACCTTTTTCACAGCAGCCATTCTGAGAGGAAATAGCAGGTAAACACGGGTGTTACTAATGACATTAATGAAGGTTCCAGTCTTTCCAGTGAGCCAGCATGAACAATAGCAGGATCCTGGCTCTGTTAAAAGGAACAGAACCTTCATTAATGTCATTAGTAACACCTGTGTTTACCCTACTGCTCATGTCAAAGTAACTGCTGTGAGAAAAACGTTTATTAGTAATAAGAGAAATACAAAGTAGTGAGGACGGACATTGAAACAGACTGACTGACCATTCTCTGTGGCCTCTGAGGCGCTGGATATAGCATCAGGTGACCTCTCCTCCGAGGGGCTGACGAGGTTGAGGACTCCCAGGCCTCCCAGTCTGTCTGGAGGCGCAGGCTCCACGGTGGCTGTGGGCAGGGGGCTTCGCAGCGAGCTCAGGATGGAAGGCTGCTCCACCACGATGCCCTTGTGCTCCTGGACAAGAGGACAACAGCAGGGCTTCCCCTGTCAATTTTTTTTGACCATTTTTTTTATACCTTTTTCACAGCAGCCATTTTAACATGAAATTGCAGGTAAACACAGGCGTTACTAATTACATTAATTAAGGTTCCGTTCCTTTTAAATTTTCCAGTGAGCCAGCATGCACATGTTACAATTAAATGGAACAGAACCTTAATTAACATCATTAGTAACACCTGTGTTCACCTGCTATTTCATGTCAAAATGGCTGCTGTGAAAAGGGTCCCTGAGATGATGGTATCGGGGATATCAGATCCTGGCTGTGAACACGAAAACTCAAACACCATCTATTAGAATGTTTTCAAATTTGATGTGCACATTCTTGATCCCTAGAGGAAGAACTCTATTGATTTGTGTGACCCTATGACCTCTCCTCTCGCTCCAACCATCAAGCCAAACTTCGGTCATTTCGTGGATGAACCCTGTTGTTATTCTAGTTTTGGGTTTGGCGATGTCCCTGTTTGAATCCCATTTTGGGGTTATTGTGCAGGATGCAGTGTCAAACACATTCTCATTGTGATACTTTATCAATTTACCAATATTGTCCTTTTTCAAATTTGGATAAAATGGCATTGATTTAATTTCTAAAGTTCTCTAAAGAGCTGACGTATCCTTCTACTACTGACTGCATACAACCGTTACAATAATCACTGAACACGCTAGACTCTTCCTGTCTGGCCAAGAGAGTTTATCCTATGAATCTGGACAATGAACCTCCACTTCTAAGCTATGACTTGGACTGGACCACTTGAAAATAGCCTCCCTTGATTCTATACAAACTTGTCACAGAATTAATCACCATCTAATATATGAGCAAATAATGTTTTTATGAGGCAAAAGCTCTCTCCTCAATAACCTCTTCTCACCACAACTACACACTTGATGTTAACATCAAAAAGGCAAGAGTAGCCTCGGACTGGCTGTGTATTCAAAGGTCAATCAGGGTGTGAAATGAGCACAGGTCTAAAAGGAGGATAGGATGACAAGCATAACATACACTTTATACCCACAGTGCTGTGGGCTTCAAGAGGTAAATTTAGGTCAGGGAGTCCAGAATTAGACTCTTCACTCCTTTATATCTAGACACTGTCAAATTTTAATCAAATTTTTTTTTCAACAAATCATATCTGTTCTTTTCTGAGCAATATGTGCTTATAAAGCCAGTCAAAAGCTGTATTAATGTGAACGTCACTTTTAACTATGACTCTTCGCACCTTAGCTGGGAATTTCAATTTGATTTTGGTGTTTGTGGGCAAAAATGTTCCTTTGTGTGTTTTCGCAAGCTGTAGCCCACAAAGGCATGAACACACCTGGCGACTGGACAGAATCAGTATTTCTCCAAAATACTTATGTGTGATCAGACACTAAGCAGCTCCAACTTAACCAGAACAGGAGACTACAGGTTGGGTACCACTTGAGTACCTGGGTATAATGAAATGATGTCTTACATACTGGTCAGTATGCTGTCAATATCAGTATCTATATCAACACATTTATCATTGTTTAAAGGAATACTCCAACGTTTTGGGCAAAATACCTTTTTTCTGACGTACCCAGACTGAAGCTGTCTTATTTACACAATGTATCATGTGTGTTACATGGTAATGAAATAGACGTCTTGGAATTTATTTTTTTTTAAACAAGAGTCGTTTAAGGAGAACTCAGATGGTAGCAATTATAACCGATGAACACATATCTTCAGCAGTTATAGTTCCTACTATCTATAGTTCCTACCATCTAATTTCTCCCAAAATGGCTTATTTTTTTTAATATTGCAAGATGTGTATTTCAAATACACATAATACATTGTGTAAATAATACCGCTTCGGAGATCCTGTAAGGTTTATTTTTTCACTTTGATGGAACTAGGCTAATGACTCCTGTAGACTTCAAGTCGTTATGCTAAGCTAACATGAAATGCTAACCACTGAAACCGAGACAGTGGACGTATAGAGGTGAAAATGGTATCATCATCTACCTTGTTTGACCATCTTGTTTCACTCTGTGTATGACGAAAAGGGGTATTTTGAGTATTCCTTTAATATCACTTACATATTTGACATAGTCCTTCCACTGCTGCCACCACAGCATGGAGATGAGGAACCAGTTCTGGCCTGGCTGTAGCCCATGTCGGCTCTCCCTCTCTAACCAACCCCTAAACACACAAAGAGACACAAGCCCAGTGTAGACAGTCATTAGTTGGGGTGACATATTCCTCAGAGTTGTATATAAGAGGAGTGACAGACTGAAGAGGACATGCACCTGATGATTTGTCCCTCCTCTTCAGGGGTGGCAGGCCTGAGCCCCAGGACTATGTGGCAAACCTGGACCAAGGGAAACACAGGAAGATGTGGAAAACTGACTACACTGATGAATAAATGTGTCAATATTTATAAATTAATTCATTCATTTATATATCAAACGTAGGGTGTATACAAGTTGTGAAACTGTGTGAATGTACTGACTTGGAAGAGCAGGTTGAGGAATTCGTTGGCCAAAGCACTTTTCACGCTCCAGATCTGGTAGTCCTCTAGGGTCAAGTGACCCAACTGATCAGGAGACAAACATCACAAAGGTCTACGGTCATTCTAAGTTTCATACGTCACAAAATATGCAGACTTTTTCTTTCTGACCTTGAAAAGAATGAAGAAAATCCTTGTAATAAAAAAAAAAATCCAATCTCATCTGCTATGGTTACAGTTTTTAAGACTGTAGGCTGCAGTAGCCTAGAGATTAAAGTAAGACTTTGACTGACAGTCGTCGGTTTGAATCTTGAAGCCAGAAATGAATGAGTTAACACTTGCCCCTCACTCTGTAACCACTAGTGTGGTTCCTTTGAGCAAGGCACTGAGCTCCCAGCTGTTACATTGGAAGTGCTCAAACAGCAGACGACTAGCTGTATACACACCCCCAGCATGAATGTGTGAAACAGTTTGAGTGTGAAGTAGTCACCATCACTGAATAAAGGTTTAATAAACTAAATAGTAGGGCGAGAGGTTAAGGTCAAAAAATCATCTTCTTTACGGGAGCATGAATGATAACGGTCTCACCTTGGTTGTGTCGTGCATCTTCAGGATTCCCTCCACTATGTCTGAGACGCTGCTGTGCAATTCCTGCAAAGTAACCAAACACATCAGCACACCCCACAGAGCCACAAGCACATTTTCCTTGCCTAACGCTATGACATGGATCACATTTACACCCAGTACTGGATTTGTTCCAGTGAACACTCCAATACCAATACATCTGCAGAATATCTCCAAATAAGATAACGTTAAACTGAGGCTACAAAAAAGTAAACTATTTATCCTTATTCTGATATATCTGCTTTGTGACAGTGTCAAAGTGGCATCTGCCAGGACAACAGCACATCTCAGTCCCCCTGCTAATGCCAAAAAACTATAGGATGCCCTGTCCCAAGATCCTTTGAGGAGACTCTGCTTTGCCCAGCCACTCCAACCTGCTCAGCTTTTTGACTACCTTTAGATAATTTGGCATGGGGAAGTTCTGACCTGGCATCTCTGTCTGGTCTGGAATCAAATCTACCTGTCCTTATAAGCAAGGGGAAAGATTTCAATCATGTTTTACCTAAAATAATTAGCAAACAACTCAAGATTAATTCAATCATTTATACAACAAGGGTTTCTCTTTCTTATTTTTGTTAACATCTCTAAATTGACTCGTGCTTATAGGTTTTACTTTTACTGTAATACTAAATGGATTCTTTTGCGGCAACATGTATAATGTATCATGCAGTTCTAAAAACCACTACCATCTTGCATATATTTATTTTAAGAATTTTAAGTTTTTTAGGAACAAAAACAGAATCTTCTTGTCAGATCATCACTCATGTTTATCTGACATTACACTGTGGGCTTTAAATGGATTTCATGAGCCAAAGTGTCATGGAACTTATTCAATCCATAAAGGACATGGTAACCTTCATTTTCAAGAAGGAAGATGCAAAACACCAAGCCATTTGATTTTCACATAACAGCAGTGAAAACATGCGGGATGGGCAGAAAGGTTTATGCTAATGTCAGAGCAGCGAGGGATTTAGCCCAAACAGTTTCAAGACGTTGCTGTCCTTTATTTACATTTGCTTGCATCTCAAATTTGAACATGACCCTTTCAAAACCTCAGAGGGAATTTTGACCATGTGCTGCGGGACAAAAAGCAGCTGGTCTATAATAAGATCTGATGCAATGGCTTCCTCCTTGCGCGTATACAAAACAAACAGATGTGAAAGCAGACACTCAGAAGTTCAATTTAGTTCTTAAAATTCACTTCTGAGAACTGGACCGCTCCATTTCTAAGGTCCACAAATCGCTCTTCTGTGTAAGCGGCGTTTTCCACAGCCCTCTGGCAAGTGTGAACAATCCGCAGGAAAAACAAATGCACATGGACCTGAAGTTTTCCGTTGACTTTAACGAGAAAAATGAAACGAAGTGTCTGTTTTTCACATATCTGCTATCACAGAACCATGCTGATGCAATGGCACAACATATAGTCAAGATTTCCTCCAAAGTTCTGAATGGTTTTCGTTCACACTCCATGTAATGCAAATGAACTGTGGTACCACCTTGATGCCATTGTGGCTATGAGGAACTTTACCCCAGCAGCTGGCACATGGGTTTCTGAAGATTCCAACGCTAACTAAACTAGGTTTAACACAAGCTCGGAAACTCTCACAGAAAAATGCTTACATGGCAGGGAGATGTCCAATATGTGTGGACTTACAGAAAGCGTGTCTGTTCGATTGTCCTTCCACACCTCCAGCAGGGCCACCACCATTTCATGGAGCTCGCCTCGAGACAAAACCCCATCACGGTCCACATCAAACACTTTGAAGCAAACTGGACATGAAAGGGAAGGGCGTGGTGGAAGAAGTTATAAGCAAAATATAGCAAAATCCCTTGAAATTACAGTAGATTAATGCCAAAGGGGATTTAACTACACCCAAATTGTCTGCTATCCATTTGTATTCATTGTGTGCTGTTTTGTCTATTAGCTGGGAATTCAATATGCAGCCATTTTTAAGTATGAAAATGTAATTTCAAGCACTGATGAAAATTTTGATGGCAAAGATGACTGTGCAGTAATGACCCTACAGCACCAATCAATCCCTGCCGAAAAACATTTACAATTAAACCCCAAGATAAGAGCAGTTGGGGAAAAAAAGACGGCACTTCTTACAATAAAAAGGCTTGGTATCACTATGTGAGGCCGCAGGGATTTGTTTATCTCTAATGGCTTGAAAAGATGGCACGACTTACATTTCTGCCTTTCGGCGATGGGCCCCCTGCAGCAGGCAGACAGACCACAAGAGATCTCTTTAAAGTCAATGTGATTGTCCCGATTCTCATCAAAAGCATGAAACAACCCTGAAAAACAAGATCAGTAATGATCACGGTTATTACGACAGAATTTTACAGAAAGGACTAGTCTTTGAAGAGGACTGTATTTACTTGTGAAGGCCTGAATCAAAAGATCAAAGACCAAAATGAGACAATGTTGATCAGACTTTCAGACAAAGACCTCAATAACATTGCTAAGGGATATTTTCCGGTTTAGAACCTACAAATCACTGCCAAAATACCTTTCAGCAAGGCACCTGGCCCCAAGTTCTTTCAGTGGAAGTATTCAATGAGCAGCAGTAGTAGTATGTTGTAAATATGGGCAATACAGGCAAAAATAATTACAACTGTTTACCCTGATGATGACTGAGGTCTGAGTATATTATTTTTCAGAACAACTTTGGATTTTCTAGCATAACTTCAAAATTGAAAAATTTAACAATATTGAACTCTTTGCCTAACCCTAATCCAACCAAATAAAAAAATTAATAAATAACAGAATAATATAATAAATAAAACACCTCTTTCCTGACATCTGTCTCTCCTTTTTTTGCCATACACTCTTCATATTCCTCTGTGCGTTTACCTCTCAAATGTTGAAATAAATGAGACAATGTTGATCTCATGTTTCCCTGCGACGCCGTGACTTCTTTATTGTGGTGGTTGCAGGACACTCCTTGTTTTTGTGACTCCACACAAATGATGTGCACCATTTCATGGGCACTCAATCATCTCCAGCACTCTCAAACTCGCTCATCTTTCTCTGATCTTTGTTAACAACTTTTTCTACAGAGGACCAGACTGCTTGTGGTCACAGCGTCACAACCAATCACATCTGTTAATTGTGGCTGTGATCACAACAGCTGCACTGTTGTATTGTAGAAAGCTCTCCTTCACGGAAATATGTAAGAATGGAAATCCTCCAAATCTGAAGATATTCTATGATGGGATAAATGAAATGATGATTTTGGTATTGAATTGGGTTATCGCCCTGCAGTAGTGTGTGGTGATATTGGCCAGTTCCTAATGGCCAACAGTAGAAAACTAAGGCGTGACTGTGTGACTCAAGAGTGTGAGGCATTTTTCCAAAAAGCATAATGCGTGATCAGCATACATTCCCTGGATAAATGAAGGTGCAAGAACTATCAGGTACTTTATGATACTGTTGTTTTTGGCCATAACAACCATATATGATGGACAATACACAATGAACCTAGACTTACAAACAGTTGACAAAATAAAGGGAACGCATGGCAAGTTAGATAAAAATACAGAAACCCTTCTAAATTATACAAGCAACTTCTATTATACTGCAAAACATTAGTGTATGTTTGGATACATACATTCTGTTTAAATGTTCAAGGTTAACTGTCTGGGGAAGGCACCGGCTTTTAGGGGTCCATGCGAGGTCTGTGTTGATGAATACTGCATTACCTTCACTCAGTGAGGCGTGGATGGGAGGGGAGACCAGCGGGACGAAGGTTTCCAAGTCAAAGCGTCCGGTCCTGGACTGGGCTTTCAGAAGCCAGTAGCGCTTCTCCAAGTCTATAATGTCCGATTCCTCCACTGCAAGAGGGGAAGCAGAGGAAGCTGGGGTCAATATTCAGCAGGAGAGGCATTAAGGGGATCAGTTCTCTGGGTACTGTGTTGTTTGCACTGAGGAATAGAAAGACTGTAAGCCAGAGAAAGCAATTATGAGGAACATTCAAGGTCAGAGGATCTGGAACAACCTAAAGTCTAGGGTGCAACCAAACCAATGTTGTCATTTCTTTTTCTTTGGTCTGCACTGTTTTGTTTTCTTTGGTATGAACCACAGCAGAAGAGTTTATTAATATTTGTTAATATATTTGACTTCCTGTGGCAGGTTCATATTATGTTTTCAGTCCTACCTTAGCACACTGCACTTCCCTTGGAAGAGTCAGGCATCTTAGTTTAGCTATGGTACTACCCAGGTTTTAATGGCAATGTTCACACCAGCTCGAATGGACCAAACTAAAGAGTAAACACTTCACAGTTTGAATAAAACACTCCAGACATGTTTGGTGTGAACACACCCTAAGTTGTGCTGTACTCAGCAAAAAAACGAATTGCCGTTGTTGATACCCAGGCTTTAGTACTTAAATTGAGTCGTGACCTAGTGAGATATCTGTGTAAAGCACGTTACCTAGTTATGTTGCCATGGTTGGCCCAGACCACAGTGGGCTTATGCAATGGCCATTATATGGTAGCCTAGTATTTACACCATGATTCAACTTGGAACAAAGTGCCACTGCTCACACCAATATAGCATACATGAAGGCTCTGCTAGGGTCAATGAACCAGCCTCCCCATTTCAACATGCTAATCCACAGCTTACGCTAATAGGATTTAGCAGGTAGCCAGCTAGCCTTTGGCATAGAGCCAAAACGTATGACAGGCGTCAAAACACAGACACACAAATCAAATGGCAGACGATTCCTGGCAAGATCCACCATGGCTTTCCAGTCAGGTTATTAAAATCGTTCTTCCTGACAGTCTGTTTTTAGCCATTATCAGTCAATAGTTTCCAGTCGACTGGGATGATTCTGGGTTGTGGCTGTATGCTGGTGAAAGCAGCCCACTGGGAGAATGAACTGAGAAGGGCTTTCCCCTTTACTCCGAGCTCTGATTTCTTGATTCACCGTGCGGTCCAGAGTTGAACACTGGGACAGTTGACCCTGGCCTGATTGGGAAGCAGTCAATAACCTCCTACATCCATGGCTCAATTCTGCTTCCTGGCTAAGATGCTCTGAGTTAAACAAACAGACTAAAAGGTGAGGCAGTAGAGGGAAAAGCGCAGAGTATGTGATCAATGATTTAGAATGTGAGCTCAAAGGAGAGAGGGCTCTATATGGAGATGGCATGGAGGAAATAACACAAGACTGATAAATTATTGAGGAGCACGGACGAAGGGGGGCGGGCACTAAAGACCTACGACTAACATAAGCTCTCAAAACTCAAACCTTACGAAACCAACTAGGATGAATAAATCCTAGGAAATAATCATAAAAAAACACACTCAAACAGGTCCTAAAGTAACACTGCTAACACCAATAAGCAGATGTATTAAAGCCCTGAGTGTCAGCAGATGGAGTGAATGATACTTGTACCTATTGAGTGCGGGGTGGACAGTCAGTGATTAGTCCTGGTAGCCAAGAGGGAAAAATAAATACCTGTGCTCAACTTGCTGGGCATTACTCATGGCTGCTGGGTTACCTTGTGACTGCTAATCTATAAAACTCATTACTTTTACTATGGATTGTCTCTTGCCCATCTCTCATCCATCTCAGGGTTGCCACTGGTCTCTGAAAACATTAGTGCAGAGCCACAGACTACAGCAGCTGCAAACTGGCCATGTATCACTATGCAAACCGTTTCATTCGTGATTGAATTTGACATTGTTTTAATGACGGCAGAGCTTGGTGGTCCAGACACCACTTTGCTCTTATCTTTATGTCAGAAAGCACTGGTTCTAATTGACTCTAAAGGCTTGTGATCCTGTTACCCTAATGAGATATACAAAGCAAGCAAAACTGACTTGGGAGCCATGGGTCTGTTTTGACAGGGCTCATTTGCATTTCTTACAAAGCACAGTTCACCACAATAGTCTGGCAATGATTAAGAATTCACATTTGTTTCTGTGAAACACAAAGACATAAGTAATCAGAGTTGATTTTTTTTTTTTGCAAATCTGGTTTCAATATCCAATCAGACAAGAACAATAAAAGATATTTCACAATAGACCTCACACAAACCCTTCCAAAAGGACCCAGTCCCAGACATGAACCAGCCCGTTTGACACTTTCACCCTCCACCATGAATGAATGGCAGTCACAAGGTATTTGACAGCTCATGTTACACGACAGCACTAACCGCAAATATTCTGTCAGTTTCCTGCTTCCTTCTCTACCACTCTGATACCAACCTAGAGGTGCGATTCTGTCCGCGTGGCAGCAGAGGTACCATACCATCATCCAGCGAACATGCTAGGAGACACGCTGCCACGGCTGGCGTTACCATAGTCAACTCCCCACGGGAACTGTTCAGAGAAAGTCAGGCTACGTCATCCTGTCCCAATGACCGTTATTCCCAAGGTTTTCAAATCAGACGAGACTGAGACCTGTTCCCGGAGGCCGGTGACTTCGCTGAAGATTCACTGTCAAGCTTTGCTGGCCAAGAGTCAAGCCTTCTGTTCATGTTCTGGAAAGAGTCATGAACTGGGAGTGCATATCTTTCTCTGTCATTCGTGCACACACGCACACACACACACACACACACACACACACTTAAGAGGATAAACAAGGAGCAGGCAGATTACAAGCCATCTCCAGGTTCTCTGTACAAGTCAGGCCCTCTGTCCTTGATTGGCAAAACAAAGCCCTGCTAAATTTACTCAACCTGCAACTATGGCAATTTGTGTCGTTGCATGCCTTTTTCCCCATGTAGTGTAGCTCACAGGGTGATGGGGTTTGGCTCAGTCACTTGTGATGATGTAGTGACTTCATTAAGTGGCTATGCAGGGGCAGCAATATGGCATATTGGCTCACATTTGTCCTTTTCGGTGAGCACATTACCTCTGTCTCCTAACCACTAGAGGTTATTACTTGTAAAGCAAACCCACAAACTTCCTGCAGTTGCACAAGACGCAAATTGCAAAATTGTACAGTGTTACTGTATTTGACTGTAACAGATTGACAGTAAGCTGTGACACTGAAATGTCAACTTCAGGAGGACGCTATTTGTTGAGTCAGATATATTTAAGTAATTTGTGTGTATGCATATTTCAACAGGAAGGTGGGCTTGGATTTAGATGAAATCCAAACACCCATCTGACCCCACCTCTATGTGAAACATGGGAAAAATGTGGTTGGCTGTACATTAAGAAGCTGCCTGTCATTTGAGGTGCTGATGCCAAATGAGCTGATAGGGTCTGCAGGGTATTTGGATCTCACTGAGGGACACAGTAGACCTCTCTAGCATTCTGTTATTTTTGAGTTTTACACAGCATGAGATATCTTAAACTGTAATGAACAGAGAAAATGGTAGGTCTTACATTCACCCAAACTACAGAAAAAATGTGTACCGAAATTATGTTCTTTGTTTAGATTTGTGTGCTCAGCATTATCCAAGCTGAAAGAGTGGCTTGACGTTTATCAGAGTGTAGGGAGAATTAGATTCGTGGTATGAAGGTTTTTGTAAATGAATGCATGATGAAATGGGGAATCATCCAAAGAATATTTTTGTCTAAACTGTGAATCTGGAGTCAAATACAAAAAAAAAACAAAAAACAAAAAACAAAAAAAACCCAAAGCTTGCAAGCCATATTTGAGTCAACACTGAAAGGAGCGCTGGTGCGATATGCATAATTCAGAGTGCCTTTATCTGAAATGCAAAAGGAACAGAACCTTTTGAATAACTTTAGAGAATGTCAACACGTTAGATAAAAAATGTTTAATGTATAATAAGTTGTAAAGGGGACAGGCCCTGCAACTGAAGGAGAATCATACATCCAGAACCTGGTGTTTTTAAACAAAATTAAAACTGAGACCTAGATGTGTTAAGAAAAAATCAGTGGAGATAGGGGACCTGATGATAATCTTGAAAATAAGTGCTGAAAGTGCTTAAAGAAACATTTTGGAGAAAATACCCTTTTTCTGGTTTATCCAGACTGAGACAAGATGCCTGATAATATTTTCACCTCTGTACGTTCACTGGTTTGGTTCCTCTGGGTAGCATTTTATGTCATCTCAGCATCAAGACTTTAAGTCTATAAGAGTCATTAGCCTAGCTTTGTCAAAGTGAAAAAATAAACCTTACAACAACTCCGAAGCTGACCAATGTCTGGCCAGAGGAAATCTTCAGCCTCTCTTACAAAGCCGTCCATGATCAGAAGTAATGTTTTTGAGCTACCTAGCTGGTCACCTGAGTTTTGTTTACAAGTGAGTGAGTGCACTTTGTGCCGGATCTAACTATACCTTCAGAGATGCATGGATCACTGCGCTAGACGGAAGGATACAGCGGTTGTGTTCAGCGGTTGTAGTTCCAACCATCTAACTTCTCCTGAAACAACTCTTTTTTTTTAAAAACAAATTCCAAGACGTGTATTTCAAATACACATGATGCATTGTGTAAATAAAGCTAGGCTAATGACTCCTATAGACTTCAAGTCTTTATGCCAAGCTAACACGAAATGCTTACCATCAGAACTGAACCAGTGGACGTACAGAGGTGAAAATGGTATCGAACATCTTGTCCCAGTCTGGGTAAGTAGGAAAAGAGTATTTTGCCCAAAACGTTGGAGTACTCCTTTAACGAATGGGGAAAAAATTTCATGGGCTTGTGGCAAATGGCACTTTAATGATAAATTTAAAAAAATATGTGTCCACTGAAGGGCGAAGTGGATGCTTGAGGAAGGATTTAATGGTAATTAAGATCTCATTGCTGAGTTATCTCTGGTGATGGTCCTCAGAGCCATTGATAAGGCAAAACCGCCAAGGCTACTAGTAGGGAAGACCTGCCAAACAAAGTTTTATTGTCCCAACATGGTCTACTCAGAAAGTGTTCTGAATCTGGCAGAAGACCTTTAGATCTATTGTTGGTTCTATTCCAACTACCCCTGTAGTTGAGAGGAACAATCTTATGAGCACAATCTAGAAGTTGCACTATATTATACTTAATGAGAAACAAGGGGCATCTGTTTGCATGAGAACAAAACGGTTTCTGTTTGCCTCTTTGACTGATTGACTTTTGAGAAAAGGTTTGATTTTGTTAATAGAGGCTTGCTTGTAAGGTAAGATAAAAGGTAAGGTAAAACTGGCAAGAATAGAAATTTCTGTCACGTTCTGATCTATTTACAGAGCACCTGAGATGCTTAAATCAAGCTAAATTATCAATTCTGTTCTCTGCCCGCATGGATGGATTCAGAGGTAAAACTGCATTAATGACTAATGTTATGCACTAAAATTTAAATAAAGCTGCTCAAACGCAAATAAGTACATGCACGCACACACACGCGCACACACACACACACACACACACACACACACACA
>OMKZ01021534.1:35772-48223 GCA_900302535.1 Neoniphon sammara | reverse complement strand
CCCTCTGCTCCCTTCTCTCACCCCCATACTCTTCTCTCAGTCTGAGGATCTCAGAGCGCAGCAGAGATGATGGACAGCAAACTAATATCCAAAGCTAACGACTCCTCCCCTCTGACTTCAGCAGAATAGGCTGACAGAGGCCACGGTGCCCTTCACAGAGAGGACCGTGACCCACTACAGTATAGCGGAAATGTCGGTGCCTATACATCCTACAGACAGAAACATGAGCACCAGGACAGAAATGATTCAAATTAATCTGTTTTTCTTTTGCTATGAACTGTAATTTGCACTTTATAAGAATACCGTGTGTCTAGAGCACAAATTGTAGCCATGTTTAAATTTCAGAGTATCTTGGACAATGTAAGACGATGACGCTATGTACTGATTCACTGTTTCATTAGTAGATTTATATTTCCAAAATGTCCACAGAGGCTTAAATTGTCATTAATTTTGTTCCCAGTGCAATGAAATTGTGGCATAATCATAATGGATTTGTGCCTGAACTGTCTACTTAGTATAGATAAGGGCTGCGCATATGTATGTGCTGTTTCAGTATGCCTTGTACTGTGTCGTGTATTGTTTATTATGCTTGTGATAAAAACATTACCTACAGTACTACAACCACTGCTACAATAGAACCTCATTACTCAGACATCCAAGCTGAAACATCTGCATGATGTAAGTATAATGAACAAAAATATGCAAATGACACAAAAGCAAAAAGGAAGATGTATCCCACTGATTCGCATCTTAAGAACAAGAAACACGAATTTTCAAATGAGCAATGTTTCCGAAACTCATCATCTACATTGTGTGAGCTTCATCACTGTGGATCAGGTTGGACTGGTTCCTTGTGGAAATATTGTGCATAATCAGTTTCTTTAATGCCACACAGGATATGATGCAAGTACCCTTTGAGCTATTTTGGGCGAGCATCTAAGTCTGAATTTGCCTTAGATGGTGGAGAGGCAGAGAAGGAGATATAAAGGGTGAGGACAGGTATGTGATTAGATTTGTCAGGTATGCAAGTGCAGCATCGACATTTGGGCTCACACCTAGTTCGAAACAATACACCCAAGCATTTCTAAAGCTGCCGTTGGTTTCAACATCAACAGACTAATGGGACAGCTGGCACTCCCAGCTTGCTAAGCAACTCATAAACCAAATGGTGTCAACAATTTTAGGCTTCATTGTGCTTGATCTTTTCAGCTACCTTGGCAGGCTGGTCTTTTGTGAAATGAGCACAGAATGTACATAATGTGCTTTGTGTACAAAAGGTGAGAGAAATACATGGAGAGAATTACATTGGGAGACAACTGTAAAGAAGTAGGAGTTTGACACTGAAATGGCACAGTGGTAAGAGCAGAGATCTGTAGGTGGAGGATGGGCGGCTACATCTACCTTCAGCTCTGACAACCTGCATTCAATTTCCAACCAAGGCCAAAAAGTTTTCTGTTGTGACTGTTGTCATTTTCAGCTGAAGTTTTGCCTATTTAAACTGAACCAAAACTTAAGCCCAGAGTTGTTTTATGTGCCTTAACTTAACTGTCAGCTATTCTTATCATGTGACAAGCATTTCAAAACAGCATGTCCAATATCTCGCTGTTGTCATATGATCATTTTGTGTTAGAATAACATAATCTTTACATTATTTGTGTTCATATTCTGTTTCAGAGTCGGTACTCATTTCACTGAATCTTGTGAGACCATCAACCTCGTTGACTGGTGAGGCTGCCAAGGCCCTTTAAATGGGCTGAGGAGAGTCTTCAGCACCCTTGACAGCAACAGTGTCCTCACATAAGCCGCTGACACACCAAGTCGATGGTCGGCAGTCGGAGGCTGTTGGACCTTTTGCAACTTCTCATCAGACATATTCCTGTTTCGTATGAAGCTGCAGATTCAAAGTGGCATGAAAATGAAGGGCTAATTCTATTTTTTTCTTTCTTTTCTTTTATTGCGCCCTTCAGTAGTTTGAAAAAAATTGTTCCACTTGTGCAGATGCTGAATGTGTTGCATGTTCAACATCAGCTGTTGTCTGTGCGGCGTGTATGTGGATAACTTTTAGCAGGAGGCTTGACGGAATGCAAAACGACCTGCTCATCTGTCTTGGTTGGGGCTTGTTCTTTAAAGTAAACAGGTAAACCTGGTGAGGTCACTGGTATACCAGTATCATCTGTCACGGATGCTTCTGGTTTGGCGAGTATTAATTTTTTCCACCCACACCCAGATGTCCCTCCCAGATCCTTACACTAAGCTTAACCACATTAAACCCTTGCCGAACCTTAACTGTCTCTGACCTAATGCCTAATCTTTACCACCCGGATTGATGAGTCAGTATCAGCACTTCTGCCATGAGTATGGGTGGGACAAAAAACTGGGCATATGGAGATGAGACGTGCCTGAGTCACATCCCAGAGTTGGAATCACTCCAGCAGAGGCCAACCAATAAATGTAGGACCCAGTGGCCTAATGGATAAGGCATCAGCCTCCGGAGCTGGGGATTGTGGGTTCGAGTCCCACCTGGGTTACATTTCTGTATGTTTGCTGATGTGCGAGGCAACTTGACCCAAAGAAGCTACCTATACTCTGTGTGAGCCTTGCAGCTCCACTGTGTTAGGCCCAAAGCTGCAGGTTCTACTACACATATCAGAATGTGTAGTGTTCTCTGAAATTCTCAGCACTATTTCCCCAAATCTTGCCTCAGAACCAGTGACACCTGCTTTGGAAAACTGGCAGGAAAGAACCTAAATTGCATTTTCGTCCCCAGTGTGAGTTCTGTTACTCAGCTTAATGCTGAAGTGTGCAATTAAACCGCACATCAAAACTCACAGGATGTTTTTGGTTGCATATGCATGCACATTTCATCCTCTGAACAAGCTTTGCCAGGGTATTTTCATGTATTTCAGATGTCCCAACAATGACCTGCCTCTATCCGCCTCCGCCCTTGGAGGATTTAGATGATTTTCTGCTGACTTTCATATCACAGTGCATGATATTTGATACTGAGCTCTTATATATCCTATTGCATCCCATGTCTGGTTAGTTGATACACTTCATCTCCGAGGAGGCGGGACGGCTGGCCCCTTGTCAGCACAAATTGTGTCCCTCTTTAGTTACTATTGATTGCTAGAAAAACATTTTTAAAATTACCTTCCCACCATCCGTCCTGTTATATTTGACTAAATCCTCCATGGCATACAGAGGTGACCTAACAACGAGAAATGAGAGAGACTGTAACAATGGACCTCCTGCATGAATCATGCACTTGCATATTTTAATCCCAAAATGTAGGAGGACATTTAGGATGGATTTCAGGAAATATTTATGTAAAAAGTGTCTTTTTTATCTTCTGTTCATGGGAAGATCAAAAAGACAGAAATAGTTGCAGAAATATTAAAAGTATAAACCCATAGATGTATGCAAATTTAAGCACAAAACTTTACAGTATGAGAATACAATACAGAGTTTCCATGGGAGACAAAGGATGTGTGTGTGTGTGTGTGTGTGTGTGTTTGTGTCAGAAGGGAGAACCATAATGGGATCAATTATACCGCAGGGGGCCCTTGCACAGCATTCATACGTGATGTTACATCTGTAAAACACAGCAGGTGTAGTAGTAGGCTTATTGACACACCCATTGGCCACTACCAGACCTTAAGCCACTCCTCCATCAGCACGTACTGTACGTATGAATGAAAGGCTGACAGGATTTTAAAAGGCTTTTCGCTGAGGACCAACTTTTGCAGCCACCTGGATTGCTCCAGGTGTTTTGCCTCTTTACTGGCTGTGTGCAGCCTCAAGAAATAACACAGAGGCACTGACTTGCTGTTCTGTGACATTATCTACTTTTCATTTGACTGCAGCTGTGTATAGCAATGGCAGACGTCCAGCACTCATGCTGCTCTGTATTTCTGTAACAGTTCCTCTTTGTGGTGGAGCAACAGCAGCAGAACAGATGCAGCTAAAAGTGGAATTTCTAGTCTGACCGCATCTACAGATGTAGTGGAGAGTAAACAACAAATGCTCACATTTTTATTTGTGGAATCGAGTTTAATTATTTTTGTAGGCTGACATAAAGCCCTATGAGAAGTTAATAAAAATACCTTAGTAAATGGTGTTGATTTAAGCGATATGAGGAAAAGGTCTAGCAAGTCCAAAAAAACAAAAAAACAAAAAACAAAAACAGATCATAGTTTATCTACTTTTTAATTTATCATGACATCACTGGTTCATTCTGTATGTAGCAAAGGTCTATCTAAAATACACATGTAGATTAATCTGTATATTCACAGCTCTTATATATAGGCAGGAAGCAAAAGATACATCATGATTTTTTTCATTACTGTTGCTGTTGTTGACTGAAAGCTTTATAGCTCCAAAATATAAAGCCTTTTCATCCATCCATCCATTTTGCACACCCACTTATTCCTAATCAGGGTAACGGGGGTTGGGGCATGTCCCAGGATGCACTGGAGAGCAGGCAGGAAAGGCAGGGAAACACTCTGGACAGGTTGCCAGTCCACTGCAGGGCCAACACGCAGACAAACACAAGCTACAGTATTTCAGGTTTCCTGTAAATAATTCTCCATTTTCCATTGGGTTTCCCATTACGTTATGACAGAAAATGTCTTGAACAGGCTCCATGGGCTTTGGCTCATGAAATGTAGTTAATGTCAAGACAGGTGAGAGCAAGAAAAACAGCAAAACCACAGCAGTGCTCTGTTAATTTGCCCTTTTAGAAAAGCATGCAGTCCTGGTGGAGCAGTGCCATACATAGCTTAGTATAAAATGCTATGTATGTATGTAGGTATGAGGAAATGCAAATAAACTTTTGTTGCTGTTGCCTCATTTTCATCCTTGATGTGAAACTTTCCTTACAATTTTGATGAGTTAACCACAAAGGCTAACTGCTGTTTCAGACCGTTTCTAAGCTGGAAACAAGGTGATGGATGTTTGTGTCCACTGGACACAGCCTCCTGGTTCTTGATTAATTGATGGGACATGCAGCAGCAGTTCACGCTTCCCTTGGTTCTCTGTGTGCTTTCTGCCTCCACCAACACCACCTGTGTGTATAAGAATAGCAATTCTGCCAGAAATTAATAAGTAAGTGTTCAGTCAGGGTATTAAGTATTGCAACAACAGAAAAAGCGTATTTTATAGTTGTAGGTTTGGGCTAGGATTAAAATTAGAGTTATGTTTAAGGAATACTCCATCGTTTTGGGCAAAATACCCTTTTTCTCGTTCACTTTATTCCAAACAAACTGGAAAATGTAAAACGCACCATTTCCTGTTCTCTAGAGGACTTATCCAGGAAAATCTACCTGCTACCAGGTGTACAGAGCAACAGTTTAGTTCTACATATTAATCGTTAAGTTCACTGATACTTAAGGCCCTGAAATCAATGAGTCAAGTCAGCTCACCAGTAGAAGTGAATCCAAAAGCCATATTGGTTCAGTGTCCATAGTTTGACGACATACCTTATAGTTTTGAGTGAGCTGACACTTGTAAACACAGATTGAACACAAATGGGCTCAATCAATCAGCATGGCAACAAACTCAGATTTCAAAGCTTCTTTCTCCACTCATTCACAGTCATTGTTACGTGACACCCAACAAGTCTTTATAGCACTAATGTAATACCATATCATTTGTCCAAAGCATTTTTACAAATCATATGAAAGTGACCCAACCCAGGGTGAGGGGAGAGATGTAAAATTTCTACCTAGACTCAGTGGCCATTAACGACCCCAACTACCTGAGCTTTGACACAAGAAACATTCAGAGCCAGAGACGTGCATTCGATTCACAAACAGATTTATTAGTTAAAAGATTAGGATAAAAGATTGGGCAGTAGATTATCTGGGCAGAGAAAAACAACAACAGTCGAGTAAAAACTAGACACTTTATTTTACAATACCAAAATGGTTCTATAATAACTAAAACAGCTACTAAGCTGAAACATCAGCTGGGTGCAGAGTGAAATAACCTAGTACCAAGCCAAGTATGTACTACTACAGTAACAAGGGGAGAAGGCAGGGTGCTTGCTGTGGGGAGATTCTATTAAAAGCCCCAAACAAACCACCACGTGTGTGCGCTATCGCTGCGAAACAGCAAAATACACTACAATGGTAACTCTGGTGAGTAAAGTAACCTCCACCCTTTAAGCTTACCATACCACATGTGAGGAGGGGTGTTGATACTATGCATACTCCCCACAGGGAGTCCCACTGCCTAAGGGAAAAATGGGGCAAAGCAAAAGGGTACAATACTTGGGCTTCAGTTGGTTCAGGTTAACAGTTTAAGTAGGTCCAAACACACAATCAGACAATATAACAGTCAAGATAACCAATAAAAGGCCGCCACAAAAACAATGAGGCACAATGGCCTAACAGAACTGGAAGGCTGGCAAGTCCAACATTAGTAGGGCCACCTTGCAGTGAGCCCAAAGCGGTGAGCCAAACACATAGGCAAAGCAGCACAGATGAATCAATCAGGCAAAGCAGCAATCTGGTACTAATTCTGAAAGGGAAACATAAGCCAGTGATATAAACTGGCGCAAATACCTCAGAGGGTATAACCCTCCTACATTACCATACCAGTTTACCTTGCTCAATTTGGGCCCTGCTTACAATCAGCACCAGGAAGGATGACTGGCTCTCTGCAGCTCAAATGGAACAGATGCAAGCTGTCTTCTCCCAAAAGGGTTAGGTTGAACATACCATCACAACAGCATGGAGACCAGCTTTGTTTGCTGCCTACCTCTGAGCAGGGGGTTACAGGGCAGCATACGCCCATCTGCAGTCAGGACACAGCCACACTACAATTTACATGCCGGAAAATAAATTAGACTACCAATAATTTAACAAATCCAATCTTGTCTCCCCAAATCTCCCTTACCTGCACACCAAGGTAGATCTGCCACACCATTCACTCTCAATCTATCCTGATCCCCGCCTAGGTAGTGGCCCTCACATGAAGAATGAGTGGCCCCTATTCTTAAGCTCTTGATCGTTTATCAAGATGTCCCATTTCACATATTTTACCAGGATGTTTTGTACGATTGAACTTGTATTTTTAATTGAATTGTGAATAAAGGAATCGCATCGTGTCCTATTGTAAGGAATCAGTCCAGAATTATTTCACTATCAGACCGGCCAAAGGATCAAGTTAATTAAAAGGACCAGTTTTTCCACAGCTATAGAAAATGTAAAAGCTTTCATGAGCTGTAGGTTGAATCACTATTGTGCTAAGAGCAATAGGGAGTAGTAAAGCAGACACTTACATGGAAATGTTGCAGTTAGGGAGCAGTTAGGGGATAAATATATGCTTACTGAATGGAAACAGAATCCTCTTCCTCACAAATAAAGCATGTATCCACCTGTGTGTTTGTGTCTGCATGGATATGAGGAAAGGAATAAGAACTATTTTGCTTAGATATGGATGTTTTGGGGAGTTCAATTGTCCCTCTGCTGCAAAATGCATTTGTGATTTTTGGCCAAAGGCTGCATAGCAAAACATAAATCAGTAGGAGAGATGGGATGTTCTTTTATCTCTCTCTCTCTCTTTCTCTCTCTCTCTCTCTCTCTCTCTGTGTGTGCGTGTGAATAAATGAGTGAGAAAGAGAAACCAAGTACATGTACAGTATAGTACATGAAAGAGTGACAGAAAGAGAATGTAAGGGAGAAAAAGTGAAGAAGAGAGAGAGAGTGTGTGTGTGATTGAGTGGTTTGTGTGTGTGTGCGTGTGTGTGTGTGTTTTATGTAGCCTCTCCCTCCAGCGTTCATGCTGCAGTTCAAATCCAAAGGCTGGAGAGAGAGGCAGTGGGGCGCACAGATCATGCCAAGCCAGCCAAGATGCAGTCCCTCCTATAGAACTTGTTACTGTGTGTGTGTGTGTGTGTGTGTGTGTGTGTGTGTGTGTGTGTGTGTCTAAGAGAGAAAGAGGGGGGTGAAAGAGTGAAAGAGAGGGAGAAAGTAAGACTGACAAGAGATTCATGCACGTGCAAAGTTCATTCAGACCTTACAACTGAGCATGTGTGATTTATTCTTAGAAAATGTGCCCACTTTCCTCCCCTTCACACTCTGCTGCCTTGCTTTCCCTTGTGCATTGTACAATATACACCATCTCCTTCTCTGGACACAGAGTCTACACACCTCCTCTAGACATTTAGATCAGGGGTTTTCAAACTTTTTCATGTTCTGGACCCCCACGTTGACTTTCATTAAAGGAATACCTCAACCTTACCCAGAGCAAGACAAGATGTCCAATACCTTTTTCACTTCTGTACGTCCACTGATTCAGTTCCTATGCTTAGCATTTAATGTTAGCTTAGCATAATGACCTTAAGTCTTGAAGGGGTCATTAGCCTAGCTCTGTCAAAGTGAAAAAATAAACCTTACAACAACTATGAACCTGTCTTATTTACACAATGTATCATGCACACGTATCAAATACACGTCTTGGAATATTTTTTTTAAAGTCATTTTAGGAGAAATTAGATGGTAGGAACTATGAACACGTGTTCATCAGTTCCTACCATCTGACCATCTATAGTTCCTAGCATCTAACTTCCTTTAAAATTACCTTCATTAAAAAAAAAATCTCCAAGATGTGTATTTCAAATACAATTGATGCACTGTGTAAATAAGACAGCTTCAGAGTTGCTGTAAGGCTTTTTATTTCACTTTGACTGAGCTAGGCTAATGACTCCTGTAGACTTCAAGTCTTTATGCTAAGCTAACACAAAATGCTACCCATAGGAACTGAACCAGTGGATGTACAAAGGTGAAAATGGTATCAAACATCGTGTCTGAATCTGGGTAAGTTGGAAAAAGGGTATTCTGCCCAAAACAGAGTATTTCTTTAAGCAGCAGACTTCCATTTGGAGTGACTTCGCACAAGGGAACCTAATAGGAGAAGATATTTTAAGTATTGAATTGTTTAGATGTCATACTTGAACACTGACAAATAGATTGAAAGTGTTGAGATTAAAACATAGTGTTAAAATAATCAGTCATGCTTTTTTGTATTGTAACAATTTCCAATGAAATAATTTATAGTGAAAATAAATTATTCCTCATTTTGCTGAGGAACCCTTGGAGGTCCAGTTTACGTACTTTTTCACCTCTCTCTCGCCCAGCTGTTCCCCTCACCGCTACGCACACTGTCACAGGGAATTTTCTGTCAGTGTGTGATTCATTTGCTTTTAACAAGGCGGGAGCTAAAATGTGATTTTCTCCCACATTTACCCATTAAATCTATAATTAAGAGGGAGGATGCCGTCCCCTCTTAGGCCCTGTCATCAACTCTCTATCATGTTATGTCCATTTTGTGATAATTTCAAATGTAACAAGGGAGGGAGTGGTGGGCGGCTGTGCTATTTTCTTCCCAAAAGCAATAACTGTGAAACCAGTTAAAGCGGCACTAAGCAGGATTTTAATGAAAAAATGCACCTGTCTTCTAAGTCTAAGTAACTTACCCTATACTCATCAACATTAGATCTTTTGGTTCTCTTTGGCATAAAGCATCACAGACCAGCTGGGTTTGGTAAACACGAGCATGCTGTCTGCAGTTTACTGACGTCACTTTACAGGATTTCTGTGTATTGAAGCTCAAATTTTTCAGGCTGTTCCATCTTCCTGCCTTTTCTAATATGCAGAGTTACCTAGTGCAACTTTAACAGCAGGGGATGCATTTATTTATTAGTACAAACAAGGGGAGCTGTCATCCCACCTCACATCATCAACTATCACCACTATTGATGTGCATTCACAAGTTGCCAACCCTCTAAAATATTTTATATTGATTTAAAATAGAGAGCTGTAGCATCACATTATCTAAGTGCCGAGTCTTTTCCATTCTGCCAAGAAAATGTTTTTGAAGGAACCTTGAGACAAGCACAGTACACCTCACTGTAGCTGCTCAGTCAGCTAAAGGCAAAATATAAAGGTATCAGCTATCTTAAGGATTTTATTTTATTTACCAGAAACTTCCAACATTGTCTTCTCATGCCACTTGCTATTTTCCAGCCTTATTACCACTTTCTTATACTTTAAATGTAAAGTACAACAGCTCACATACGTCTATCCTCTAATATTTTCCAACATTTTTATGCATTTATAGACTAAGAATTTTTTTTCTCCCTGGGATACATAATGTTGGTCATAAGAAGCCTGTAGACCAAGAGTATTTGATTTTATTTACACAATTTAATTTATTTATGGACACCTACTGTATGTTGTAACAGTTATCTATGCATAAAGCAAACCTGTCAGAAAAAAAAAGTCAATCAAACACTGGAACAAGGTAAAAGTAAAGATGAAGGAGAGCTTGAACAGCATCTGTGGTGTCACAGGTATAGAGACACAATTAGAAGAGCTCTGAGGCACGGAGCAGCAAAACAAAGCACAGCATGTAAGCATTTCCTCTCTGGAAATTGATTTTCCTTCACTTGTCTCCTGCACATATGAAAATATGCAAAGCACATGACTCAGTGCAAAAAACTGAAACAAAGCATGAATGCCAATAGTCTTTGGACACCATTCAAATCATGAAAGCGTGAAAGGACCCCGAGGACCTGAAATCTTGAGAGAATGCTGACTGGACATCTTTCTTGCGAGCTGTCTTCTGTTATGATGAAAGACACCAGTGTGAGGTAATGTACCAGCCAGATAAAAGAAAGAGGCATAGAATGACTTCTATGCTACATTCAAATCAAGGAATGTATATGTCTTTATACGTTCCTTGATTCAAATCAGGCAGTCAAGGGAAGTCAAGGAATCTTTAACTTCCAGGTAACAAAAAATTCTGTCATCTGATGTATCTTTTAACATTTATATATCCAGGGAATGTCTAGATTAATTCTCTTGCATTTTTCTAGCAACGCCCTGCTTCAAATTAATGAAGCTTTCAGCTAAAGTTCAATCAGCAAGGCAATCTCTTTCACTTTCTCACTCTCTCTCTCTCTTTTCAACGTCAGGTCTCTGGCTCATAATTATTGTTATCCGTAGAACTCACTCAGTGATCTGCTCGGGCTTTCTGTCAGCCAGTGATCCTGCTGGTTGGTAATTAAACTCACCTGCCCGATATGCCTCTTTGCTGTCATTTCAGTGCATCTGCCGCCTGGCCCTTCCACCATCTCAACATCACCAGTGTCAAGGCCTGTCTACGGCTCCCCAGGGGGATTTTCAGGCATTAATTAATTTATAGAATTTTATCCGGTATAAATTTAATCCAGTGACGGGCTAAGCGCCAAAGTTCTTGACTTACGTACAGTATATTAATAAACATTTGGTTTTGTGAATCACCTTTGGTGTCTTACCTGATTGAAATACATTTACACGTTTTCATACCTAAGAATTGCCTATAACTCCTGTTGAAGGGCTGCTGAGCAGCTCTGCCAAAGCATGTAGGGATTCAGTGTGGAGATCGGTATTATATTCATTGGAATGTTTTCTGAGGGCAGCATTGCATGGTTTAGGGTTAAGGTCAGGGTCAGGATCAGTGTTAGAGGGTTAGAGGGTTAGGGTTAACCTCAGAACACATTCCAGTAAATATAATACAACCTACCTTGCTGAAGAAAACCTCAACAGGGAAAGGGGAGATGTTATTCATTCATTTCGCCCCAACATCATTTTCCTAACTGATGAGGGAACTGGAACCAGCAGCATTCTATGAATGATTCAAACCAGCACCCTATAAGTTCCTAGCATCAAGAGTTTTCCATTAAAAAAACAAAAAACAAACAAACAAACAAACAAAAAAAAAAAACATGGTGGACATTGGACATAGTGGAAAACTGCCATTGGACAGCAGACTGAACCTTGATTATATTTTGACCTTTGTAAGGTCACCTCCACCTCCAAATATTAGGTCAGAGTAAAGATAAGATTTTAGAAACTATTTGGCTGCTAAGTGTGAGACTGACTGAAGGTTTTTGCTGTGTTTTTCTTTTTGCCCCGGTGGAAAGCATGGGCCTATACATCACCATGTTGGTCGGTCTACGGTTCAGTCGGTCAGTCAGCAGTTAGGACCGACAAAGTTTGGTGGCGGATACAAAGATCTCTGGTCACACACAAAGACCTCCAGCCATGGCCATGGTCATCTTTCAAGCAGTATGAATGACCTTGCCAAATATCATGACAATCCAGTAATTACATTTCCTGATACCTTGTGTGCAAAGTTGACATTTTGCCTGCGGGTGGTGCTAGAGGGAAGGTCATCAGGTCACCAAAACTGACAGGGTTCATCCTATGAGGACCATGAAGGTGCGCACAAAATTTCATGTCAATCCACCCAGTAGAATTTGAGATGTGCTGCCTTGGAGTTGAAGGGATGGAGGGACAGATCGATAGAGCCCAGCAGCGCCAGCGGCTTCATACCAATAAAGGGTATTGGAACTGAACTCAATCAAGTTGAATTGAGAATTGAATTGAATTGAACTGAATTGAAC
>OMKZ01021534.1:18221-35572 GCA_900302535.1 Neoniphon sammara | reverse complement strand
CTCTCCTCCTGCAGAACAGACTCTATTCCTCCCGCTGCTGCAGCCTGACTCTGACAAAATCGGCATGTCTGCAAACTGAGAGCCGCACAATAAAAGAAAGAATCCTTCCTTTCAGAGAGACGCAACTTGTCTTTTTTCCCCTTCTTCCACAAAAACAGAAGACGGAGGGTTTATAACGTCACGACGAGGCGTTTGTGGAGGTGTAAAGACTTGGACGAGGATCAACACAAGGTAAATGAAGCCGGATCAAACAGTACAACCAAAGATGAGGCGCAGATGAGTGTTGCTGCTCTGCTGGCGTGTGTGGTTTTACTGTACGGGACAGGCTTTGTAAATGTGCACTGGTTCACGGGTGCTGATCCACATGTATTCGCATTGGCTACACTTTTAACAACACACTGTATATGTGATGCACTGGCATCTGGAAGCCGCGTGTGAAAAATCGTCTTTTTGAAAACCGTTTATGCGCAGTGCATGGGTGAAAATGTATGGGACACTTTGCTGTATTTACATTTGTGGGTGCAGAAATACATTAAACATGGAGTAGCCTACTGGGGAAGGGGCGGTGTGTGTGAGTGTGTATGTGTGAGGGGTGGGGGGTGTATCGGGGGGAGTTGTAATTGTGCTGAAACGCTGTGCCGCACCACTAAACCAGAGGATGTGTGATTGTTAACTATAAGAACCCGGGGTTCACGTGAGGTACAATTAATGCTGGATGATGCTCGTGCTGCCGCAGATGATGCAGATGATGATGACGAGGAGAATAAAAAGGGTGGAAATGATTTTTACGGCGACCGGCTGGTGCACATTCAAGTTTGGACGCCCCAGAGATTGAAATAAGCAGAGGCCAGAGAGAGATCTGATTGGCTGAGTAGCGCACCAAGTTTTCTGCAGGATGGCTCAGGTTTAGGCTACACCTCTCCTGCATAGGCGTGGGATGCTACAGTAATCCTGTGATACATTTTTAAATTATGCTGTAAAAAATCACAGGAAAACTACAGGATGATACCTTTGCAGGAATCTTTTAGGGATGTTATAGTAGCTTAAAAAATATTGCACGTCAAGGTCACTGTAAATTCACTATTGAGTTCCACAGAAACACTGCAAGTCCCTGTAGGAATATTATAGGAATATGATAACAATGCCTTAAGAGGTCTAAAGAAGCCTGCCATAAAGAAGAAGAAGCTCGCTACTGAATCCCTATAGGAATACCACAGCAATATTATAGAAATATCATAGGATATTTGGCAATAATACCATAAAGTACCATAAGGTCACTGTATGCTCAGCACTGGAATATCATAGAAATATTATGGAATTTGGAGCAATACGTAGAATTTAAAAATAAAAACAGTCAAAAACACAAAAAAAGTCACGAAAAACTCATTAATGACAACCACAGACACACTATAAGTTTTTGTTAGAATATTATAGGTATATTATAGCAATAGCATAGAAGAAAAACGAAACCACAAGGTCACAATAAACACTACTGAGAATCACAGGCAAACTATAACTCTACTCAGAATCAGTGCATCATTTCATTTTGGGTTTTCTAAGTGTATTATCTTTTAATAATAATCCCCCCTTGCCTTCAGTGTGGTGTCAGCCCAGATGCAGGCAGCGCTCTTGCAAAATAAGCCCCTTACTCATGCAAACACTGCCTGTACTTGCTCATGTTTGACCTTTTTTTCCTGTCCTTTTTATTCTGCGAGTCATTTCCATGAGCATACATCACAGGCAGCCAGGGCCGCGTCAGCACAAAAGCGCACAAGATGGATCGGCGTTGCAAATTGAGGACACAGGTGCCACGAAGCCACCTTAACCCAGTTTGCCTTCCTTGTTATTTGCGGGAATCGAGTGTACCACCTTTTGAGGCTGACAGAAAAGCGTATAGCATGGAAGCTGGTAGATGAAGCTATATGAAGATATGGGCATTCAAGCATAAATAAATTCATGGTTTTCTAAATGTAAGACTGATTTTTGTTTAGTGGTTGTTGGAGGTCTTACAGCAGTAAGCCCATCTTCTTATGCACCGCCACATCACTTTTAATACATTCCAGTCCCACACTGTACCTCATCATCATCCCCAGTCCCTGTCACACTCTGGCATTTCTGGTAGGAAAACCACAAAAGCTAAAACAATGTGTCCTGGCCGTCTTTATTATGCGGTAACAGGCTGTGTATTCTGTCCCCTTGCTGTAGGTCTGTCCCTGATAACGTGACCACCAAAGGAAGGGAACACAGAACTGCTTCATCATGAATTTTGTAATGAAAGCTGCACTGGGAGGTAAGTAGTCTGCCCGGCTAGAGGTTGATTTAACGACACTGCAGTCTAAAGGATTTGAAGGGATGTGCAGCAGCAGCAGCAGCAGCAGCAGCAGCAGCAGCAGTGGTACTGGGCTTGTAGTTATGGAGATGCTGGGACGGGATAATCCATCCTGCGCCAAACTATCAACTTCAAGCATTAGCTACCCCTTCCCTCTCTCTTTCTCCCTGCAGCCACATTTAAAGGCAGTGCATGACTTGACTGCTGGTTGAAAATTACACCCTACAGGCCAAGGGTGTGAGAGAGCCTGCCTGTTATAGACTGCAGTGGTCAGAAATGATAGAAACCTGTTTGTGGTTTGTTGTTCAACATTTTAGCTCTCCTCAAAAAAAAATAAAAAAGGTTTCCTCGAGCTACTGCTCTCGGTACAAAGTGTCTTGGTGGCTCCCTAAAGGCATAGTACATTGCATCAAGTGCACTATCAAGACCACCAAGAGAGGATAGAGCTGCTGCAGTATTAACAGTCACAGCATTGGCAGAAATAGACTCAGCCACAGTGCTGTGTTGTGCCATGAAAACCTCCTATCTCCAAAATGTCAATTTCTGACTAGCTAAGAAAATGAACCCCGTTTTTAGCTTGGTCACCATTTATTTTTTCCAGTTCTTCCAGTGGATGTTTAACCCTGACCCTAAGGATGCTTACATTTTTTCAACACATATAAAACCATGCAATCCTCCAGTTAAAGGGAAAACATGAAAATCACCAAATTTGGAGTCATCAGGTTCACCAGTTATTAACCTAATAAATAAAAATACTTATATATGCTTTTCAGTCCAGCTAAACGGTTGGCCCATTTTGAAGTAATAAAGAAGAACCCTGACTATCATTTTTTTCCTGACTTTTTTTTATTCCTGACACTTTGTCCTCTAAAGCCTCCAGGTATTCTCCATCTGTATTTTATCTCAGCTGCTATGTAGTCTTCAATTAGTCCTCATTACAGCCCTGTAATCCATCCTCCTTGTCAGCTCCAGATTTCAGGGGGAAAACACATGTTAAGTTTGGACGCGACACTTGATTTCACACCGTACAGTATGTGCAGCCGTGATGCAGTATTGTCCTGGGTTACGGAGGTGTGAGGCGCTTACAGTTGTGATGTGGCTCCGAGGTGGAGCCCCTCGTCCCTCATTGGGATGCAGAGGATGCTGGTGCTGCCTAGTTCTGCATAGCTGCTGTGCCCGGTGTGTCTGCGCTATGAATCCTTAAATCAACTGCATTGCATTAGACGCCGGCTTACGCTGCATAAGTCTGACTACACTCCGCCCGAGCTGCGGACTTTGATAATAGATTTCACAGTGTGTGTGTGTGTGTGTGTGTGTTTGTGTGCTCTGCCTGTGCTGGAGAAATGTGTTATAGATAGATATAGGATAGAGTGTTTTGTGTGTGTGTGTGTGTGTGTGTGTGTGTGTGTGTTTGTGCTGCATCTACAGAGGAGATGAATTATGGATATGGCCACACAGCAGTGCTGCAAGGGCCCATTTTAGGGTATGGACCGTTGAGACTTGTGCATTTGTGTGTGTGTATGTGTGTGTGTGTATGTGCATTAGTGTGAGTGAGAGGTGAGAAAAAGAGAGAGAGAAAGAGAAAATCATAGAGTTGTCTTTGGTTTTAGTCCCTGTTTGCTCACTAGAACACTGTGACCTCTTTGCACAGAAACGTCTGCAGAAATGCTGACAGCGTGATGTAAAACTAAAAAGCCCCCTGTGGAAAAACCCGATAATGAAACAAACCAATTAGCCAAGTAATCAATCAGCCTAATCATTAATCAGTTAGTCAGAGCCAGTCAGTCAATTCATCAATACAAATAAAATACACAGTTAAATCAGTTAAAGGATGAAGTATAGTTAAATCAGCGTTGTATTGTGATTCCTCCACTCTCTTGCTTTCAGAGTCAGACCAATTTTGAAAAATGGGGTTTGGAAATTCACCTCTTGAGCTGACTGGACTGAAAGAATCTGACTTGCAAAAAACATAATTGAACCTTCTGACAGGGGTTATTTAGTTCATTTATCTGGCTGTTGGCAGGATATCTAATAAATATATGAATGCATTTCCATGAAACTGATTACATTTTGGGGTGATGTGGTTATGCCATTTTGCCATTAATGTTTTTTTTTTTATTTACTTTTATCCTAATCTATGAAACTAACAGAGATAAAGACTTCATTCCACATCTTAAGTTTACAGGATTATGAGAAAAAAAACCATAGGTGACAGGAATGATGTCCTCAAGAGTATACAGCAAGTTGCTGGGTGGAATTTTGCACAGTTTTGGTGGGATCTGGAGATTAATTCACTTTTGAATCCCTGATGTGAGAATCTGTGATGTGTTTTGATGCGTATACATCCTGCATGAAATAACAGAGGCTAGATGCTCTTTTACATCATGCTTTTTGCAGGTCCCAAAGGCATAAAACTACAACTCCATGACAGGTGGATGTTTGAGAGAAGGGGAAAAAAACAAAGGCCTCTCATTACTTCGGTATCGCTTTCTAACAGAGCTTGTTTTGCTCTTGTTGGATGTGTGTTTGCTTAACTTTTCCTGTGCGAGCGCTTTTGAGCTGATGAGTGCTGCGTGAGAGTGAGTGTCTGTGGATGAGAGGCTGCTGCCAGTGCATTAACTAATCCTCTGAGGCTTCTTTGGTTACAGATACTTGAAAAACCAGGGAAACATTAGGCTGTGATGATGCAGCAGGACTCGCAGCCAGAGGCATTTTTTTCCGCAGTTTGGACAGTGCAGCTTTCTGTGGTAGCCATGTTGGCTGCATGGGCCTGCTCCATTGGCTGTTGCCAGGGATCTTGGGATCCTGTACTGTTGTGTTGTCATGACACCAGAAAAAAGAACTTCCTGCTAGATAGAGTGACTGTAGCACAGCCGTTTCAAAAGTATTTATTTTATGGTAAATCCAACATTTATGTATTAATTCTTCAATTCAAATCACATGGCAAGTAGATCAGCTTGGCATTTTTATTGTGATTACTGATGTGTCCATGTTATCTGTTTTACCTTGTAAGATCGAGGTTTCAGCTCCTCTATGCAGCCCCAAAACAAAAATCAGCATCTCCAGCACGCTTGCTACTTCATACAGTGCTCATGTAGAGGTGATGAAGATTTTCTGCAGGAAAGGTTTTGGTCTGTCTCTTGAAATGTAGGATTTTAATCATGTTATAGAGGATATTTTTATGTGTTTACTGCCAAGACTTATCCAAGGCCAGCTCTGCATAACTAATTAAAGTAAGAGCTTTATTTGTGCGTAAACTGGCTCTACCCTCTCTAACATTAGCTCTGCTCTCAGCTATTTCTCTCCAAACTCACAATTATGCCAGAGTCCAGAGGCCGTAACTTACATGTGCAATGAGCTCTTTATGGTACAGAAATAGGAAAAACGTTCCTAGCTTACAGGCTAAGCTCTTACAGAGTTGGAAAGTGGAATTGGTTAAAATCAACATCTTAGAAATGGAGGTTGTTGGGCAGAATTGAATATTTGAAAGTGTCTTTTGTTTAACATTGATGCACACACATTATAAAATGCAACCTGCTGGGTGTTTTAAATGCTCTTATTTGAGTTATCAAGAACAAAACGTGAATATACACATTGTCGCTGTCAAAACCTTGTGTCTCCAATTTAGGTGATTTTCATGTTTTCACTTAATTTGAGTGTTTGCATGAAACCTTTACAAAACTAATTTTATAAATTGAAAAACGCACAGCTGTTAATAAAACAGGACTGTTTTTCTTCGTTTCTGAAAAGTTGACATTTTGGAGATATGTGGTTTTCACTGGACAGCAGCGACATAGTAAAGAGGATATTGTCACATGGCTTTAACTGTTGCTCACTAGGTGAGTTTGATGGAGTGGACTGGACTGTTCAGATGCCTGAGGACAGGTAAAAAAAAAAAAAAAAAAAAACAAAGAAATAACAAAGGCGTCCTGTATTTCTTTAACCTGGACTGCTAATCGCTTCAGCACGGTGACCTGAGGCTAGCGGAGCTGAGGGACATCCAGTGTGTGAGATAGAGAGGTGGCCATGCCTATTTTCACACTCCTAATCTAAACTGTGGCAGAGATGCAGAGATGAGTTGAGCTTCCCTGAGGCGTCTTGTTGCAGAAACCCTCCTCTTTATCCTATTGTAAGTCAGCGGACATGGATAGATTGCGACTCAGCGCGTGTAATACATATTTTCTGTTAGCCAGCTCCTGGATTTAGCCTCGCAGGAAACAGCCCTTGTCTAAATACACATCTGCTCCACACACACACACACACACACACACACTGACTTTTTGCAATTGTCTTGAGGGAAGGCCGAGGTGAGAAGTTGGATATTGGACAATAAGTTTGACATCTGAGTTGCTGTACAGTAAATCATCGTCAATCAAGTATTATATTCAAATCAAAGTAATATCAAAGTGACATATTGCAAATCATGTAATTTATAGACCAAAAAAAAAATAAAATAAAATTCCACACCCTAGAAATTAGAAATTAGAATTAGAAATGTAATACTTTTTTCCAGGAAAGACACACAATATATATGTACATGTATAAACCCACAGTTCCTTTAGAAAGTGTTGTAGTGGTTCAGGATCCTGCATGAGGATTCCTGAAGGATGGGCACTGGGGATCAAACCTGTGATCTTCTGGCTGTGGGACGGGCTCTCTGACCAGCAGCATCAGGAGTCACTGGGGAACAGAATCTAGTGCCTGACTGAAGTCCGCTTCTGGCTTTTTGGCGTCTAGCATTTTGCAGCAGCCACTTTTTGTCCTGTGGAGCGGGCCGTCATTTGAAATCAGCTGGGAAAAGCATAATGGTTTGAATGGAGGAGCTGTGGGTACATTTCCATGACTAGGCCCTCAGCTCGGTGTTAAAATAGTTCTCCCTGCACTTTAGTGAGCGCACAATTTAGCCTTCACTTGCTTTGCAGCAAGCACTGCAAAGGCCATTACACCACAGACCAAAAAGATTTTTTATTCTTTTACCCTTCATGAACCGCTATTTTCCCGCCAGGTTTTCCCATCTGCGATTATCATCTTCTCAACCTGAAAAGGAACGGTGCACTTCACTTCGTTTTCAACTCGACATTTTTAGTGGCTTTATCTGCTGGCTCACTTGCCAACCATTGTGTCACCAATGGGAATTTTGTACTAAATCTTATCTGGTCCACAAAAACAGAACAGCATAGTCTGCTATGACTTCTAACTAAAATTGCATTGTGATAACTTGTAATGAAGCAATTAAAAAAAAAAAAAAGTTATTTTTTGTAGGTTTGTTCTAGGAACTCTTTGACTGCCTGGTCCACAATTTGGGAGCCACCACTGTAGCCTAAAACATTTTCAACCTGGGGCTAATAACGGTTTGGTTTTGCTTCATCCTTTGACTTCCAATTATTAAACCTTATAAGCTTTCTGGCCATCTGGGGGCCATAAAACAGAGTCGCAAAACATCTTTGGTCCCAACCCTTAATTCAGGAACCTCTGCAGTGCGCTTGTGCATTGATTGCTTCTGCTCCGGAGTGCTTATTTGCTGACTCAGCACTTCCAGCGCTCCTAAAACTTTAAGTTAGATTGACAGAATAGGAGGGCTGTTAAGCGAGGCAGAGGCACGCAGCTCAATCAAACCCTCAAGGCCTCAGGCAACAGTCAACCCTGGACTGGGAAAATCAGAAAAGTGAAACAGAAACGGATGGTAAGTCAGTGGTAGACTTTAATTAACCACATTTTTTTTTTGACATTTTTAACATGTTTAATCAACAAACCTGTGGATTTCAAAAGTGGAAGACAATCTGTTCTAGTTCTGCCTGGAATATAGTAGTTCTGGCTGATGCTGACTACTTAAATTTGTTATATTTAATGTTTTACCATTAATAAATGATGACTACAATAACTTTTATTACTACATATTCACTATGAACAAACAAAACCATCATCAAGAGGGTTGGCAGCCTCTCCCAGCCTCTATACTGCATTGTATATTGTGTGCCAACAGGTCAGATCTGGCAGGAGATCTGCTGGATTGCTTGATGACACAAAACAGGTAGAGGACGCTGTTATTCCAGTGTGAACGGAGCAAAAGCTTTTAGAGTTTCTTCTAATGGCAAATAATGGAATGGGTGAAAGGCTCATGGAAAAATCATTTCCAATGTTTTTTGTCTTCAGGAGAGCAGACGGCAACCTGGTTTATGAGAAATGTGGTTATGAGGCTACCAATCATTTTGACCGTGATCTTATTTGTTTGTGGTAATTATAACAAGGTATCACAATGACATAGTGATGTCTAAAAATGATACCTAGCACCTTTAATAAAGTCATGAATGATGAGGGTACCGCCTATTATAAATGAAATCAGGATATGGATAATAGCAGGTGACTGACTCATCTAATCTAATTTGTGTTCTCTGACAACCCAAACTGTGCTGACAATTTATGAATTGTCAGTCCAGTTTATGGTTACAATGCTGAGAACGGTTAAAATAGCTGACGACAGTGAGAGGCCAAGTCCTGACTAAGGCTTTGTGGCAGACACAAAAGCATACAAAACCCGCTTAATTTTTAATCCCTTCAGTGGCCGTACTGACAAGAACTTCACAGAAAAAAACTTTTGCCATTCCTTTTTTTTTTTTTTAAATTTTGTTTTGTTTTGTTGTGTTTTTTTGTTTTGGTTTTGTTTTGCAGCATGATGTACTTGTAAAAGATATTTTTGAAAAGCTTGTCACCACTGCAACAAGACAGAGAAGACAAAAGAGAAGACAACACAGTGCAAAACACAACAAAATTAACCAAAAATAGCTTCAGTGTGCACATATTGGAATATTTTACTCCTGTGTACCAGTGTTTTGCACAGTTTGTAGTTGTAACTAGTTTGCTTTGCTCGTCAAATGACAGATAATTAGACCTCACACAGGCATCACTTGAATGTGCAGGATTTCTGTAGAGCAGGGCAGCAGGTGTTCTGAAGTTTTTATACCTAAATTGGAACGTAAAGTTCACACTAGGGACTTAGTGGCTACTAGTCAGTTTGTATCTAACCAGCAACTAAATTTGGATGCACCATTTGTTCTAAAGACAAGACTTTGTACAACTTCAGTCTCTCCATAAACTAATGTGTATTTGCATAATGTTATATCTGCCTAGTTTATCCAATCAGCATGAAGAAGTAATATTGAACAAACCCAAAACCTCTGTAATCCTAAACCAGTTATTTTCAGATATAATTGATGTAATTAAAAATCACTTGGACAATGTTAATGAGATGACTGTGAAAATACAATTAGATTTTCACTTTATAATTTTTATTTATTTATTCATTTATTTATTTATGAAATCTAGCTGAAATTTCGATGAAAAGTAGTTTTGACCCAAATAACATTGTGTTACAGAACATTTAATTTTCTTTTTAAATTGTCATACATTTGCACATTTATTAAAATACTGCTTTTGATTCAGTAACCCTCATTATACTGTCTCTCTTGAAACGGAGACGGGCATAAATGTCAGTGTTGACACACAGTGTCGCCCCAAAGATGTAATCTGACACGTTGGCAAACATGAGCATCAGGTTCATCATTTTCAATAAGCTCGGTGATAAAATCAAGCCTGTCTGCTATATTGTAACCACTTTTCCTTGTCAAGTGCTTGTGTAAATATTTAGTTTATATGTAGTTACATTTTAACTGTGTGTTTGAGTGAAACACATTAATATTTAGCTCAGCGGTAATATTTAGCTCTTGCGTCTATGTAAAATTGCCTAAAGTCTTTTGAAGTGAGGACCCTTTAGACTCAATTGGTAAAAAATGTAGACTAAGCACATCATTTCATGGTTGAGTCTACATGGTTCTCATCATTGGATCAACTCGCTGATAGATTATGTACATTTTCCTTGTTTTTATCAGGTGAGTCTAAAGGATGCTCACTTCAGTTGGCAATTTTGCATAATGCACCTTTAATAGAGAACTGGTAAACAACAAACACATACTATTACTCACTGATGCATTTTCAGCAGCCTAATAGTTTCATTTGGATCAGCAGTTAAGTGTAACAAAGCCATATGACGTGAGGTGGAATGAAAAGAGAAGACACCTTGAGCTTTCAACCCTCACCTCATCTCTCCAAAACACACATAATCAAATTAAGCAACACTCTAATGTGATTGGCTGAGGGGGATCAGCTCCGCATCGCTTGATTGGTCTGAAGGTTCACCACTGTCTGACACACACACACACACACACACACACACACACACACACACACACACACAAACATACAAACATACACACTTGGATGCTTGCACACATGAACACACACCTTCCCCATCTCCTCCTCTGTTCCCCCGGCAAATCAAATTCTATTCATCAAATTGACCTTGAGCTCCTCTTAGAGTGCAAAGTGTGCGTGTGTGTGTGTGTGTGTGTGTGTTTGACACAGTGTGTGAGAGTGCACGTCCAGATTCTATAAATAATGCATTTTACCATCTATTCCACAAAGTCACGACTGGGGAGAGAGAGAGAGAGAGAGAGAGGAAGAGGAGAGAGAAAGAGAGAGAGAGAGCTATTTTTGTGAGAAAGCAGCTCTCTATGACCTTCTTTGTAAAGTTTCCTTTTTGCAGCATATGTTTGATTGTACAGTATGTGACACTGAAAACAGAAATATGATGTATATAATATTTATATGATTATATTATATATAAATATTATGTATGTAAAATAAATTATTATGCCATTACATTACTCATCATGTTAACACAGTTACGCAAGAATATCCATCTGAACAAGTTAAGTCAATCTTAAAACTTCATGCCTCAAGAAAAACAGGGATATTTGTGCTTTCATTCGGGGGAATAACCTTTGCCATCCTGCGTGTCAGGTCTCTCCAGTCTTACCTGACACATTATCCTCTAGGAAGGAAGTGAATATCAGCAAGTTTAGGATTGAAGTATCAAACCTAATGCTGGCCGGCTGTAGTTAAAACCATTGTTAGGATGTGTTGGTTGGTGGCAATGCAGCACACCATCTGCATTAAGGATGTTTTATTCAGGACAAGCTGTCTCTCTCTCTCTCTCTCTCTCTCCCACCGTTGGTCTCTTGCTAGCTCTCCCTCGTCTCTCTCTCGCTTTCAACCCTCTCACTGTCTCACACACATCTGGACCCATTTATAAGTAAACACTTGCATTACCACACACACAGACAGACACAAACACAGACTGCGAAGACAGTGGCAAAAACTCAAACATGAATTGTTGTCCTCTATTTTATTCTCCTTAAGATTCATTAGTGTATCTGTGCACATGGTGTCTGTGTAAGTGCAGAAAAGATGCTGTGTGCAAGTGCTCATGACATGAAGTTCTGTGTGTGTGTGTCTGTGTCTAGGAGTAGCGACAAAGCTCTTCAGGTTGCCAGTTGATTTAGGTCAGTGTCAGTGGGGAATCGTACCTACAAAGTGTTTAGGCAAAACTTGCTAACAAGGTTGAGGCTGCTGCTGAAAGTCAACAGTCTGTCCTCTGGTCCCCTGTGGCCACTCTGGTCATGTATCAAAATCTACTCTGTATTTTTCCTACAACAAAGTTTAACTTACAACTTACTCAATTTTTAAAGGAATACTATATACATTTGTATCATTTAGTCACCCTGAGTTTTCTGGAATGTCTCATGAAAAAGTGTTTTTTTATCACATGCGTCACAGATAACCAAGTTTCCAAAAACTGCAGCCACTTGTGTTAGAATCAGCAGCTTCGACAAACAGCAGCAGAAAGAATACGATAAAGACCGTTTCAAACTCTTAAACTTTTAAACTCTGCAGTGTCTTCACTCTTCGACTCTGGGAAGGTAAGTGATATGAAATCTAAAGTTTTTGGGTAAAGTATTCCTTTAACTTAGACACAGTCACTTAGACACAGTGTATTGAGCTTAGATGTTGCTAAGAGAAAATATGTCGACTATTGCGGCAAGTTTGCCACATTTTCACATTGACACCAATAAACACGAATGACAAAACGACAGATATTAAACCTTCTGGCTTGCTGTACTAGTCTGCTTCGTCTGCTCTGCGGTTTTCCTTCATGATGTTATCTTCAACGTAGTTGTGTGAGAAAGTCAACGTAGATTCCGGTCTTTCTTGTGCCGGAAAGCAAAGTCCATTAGTGCCTTAAAGTAATGCAGCAGCGTCATGCACACAATACTACTGCTCATCAACGGAGACCTTGAGAAACAAATACACACCATACACACACACTGATATGCAGGGACTATATCAGTGATGTTTAAATGTGTTGTAGTACCTGCTATGAATACCACAATAAAAAGATAAATGGACAAATAGACAAACAAATAAATAAGCAAACACGTTAACCTCAGTCTCTCTTGCATCATCTTGAAATGTGGCTCATTCTTCGGGTGGTGGGGTAATTAGCTGCACCCAGACTCTCTTAACCTTGCTTTCATTTTACTGGAAAAATATGCCAATGTTCTCTAACACGGTGGGTCAACAGTGCATCCTTGCATTCATGAACTTAAATCCCAAGGTGAGGTAGAATTGACTCAGTTTGAATACTGGCTTGTCAAAGTGTGCACACTGCCGCTCCACCTGAGGGAAATTTAAATTGGCTCAAAGCACAACAGCCACCAATTAGTGAATAAAGAAGCAGCGGAACCACGGTGAGCAGACTTTCTTTTCCGTTTTTCTACCAATTTCTCCCCTGCCACATTCTCCCTGATGTGAAATCAGCTATGTCGAGACAATGGTTTCTGTCCTTAAGTCTAAATCGAGCTCTTTTTCCTCATCTGCTTTCCCTCTGGACTGTGGATTTACTGAAGAATTTGCTGAGAGCCATCAGTGGGAATGATTAGATAGACCGAGTATCTGATGGTGAACCCGAACCGACTGCCAAAAGAGCAAGTATTGGGACAGTGAGCTAAGGTTAGTCTCCTTTGCTACTTTCCCCAAGACTTTGAATTCAAAGAAGGAATTAACTGAGAACTTTCCGAGGGATGGGATTAGACAGACGACACCTTTTATCTAAAACTGAAGCAATGCCCAAGAATTTGGAAAGGGGTTATAGTGAAACAAGAGCTAGTTACTTTCTCCCACTGGTGGAAAAATCCCAATAAAATTTCTTTAATTAAAAATAGCAATACCATATTAGAAATATACTGCAGGGTAAGTCCTGCATTCATAATTTTACTTAAGTAAAGAATAGAAGTATTATCAGTTTGGTTGAAAGATTGTGACACCAGTTAACCAGGAAGTAAATTATGGGTACAGCGTTGCTGATAATGTAGCTGGTGTAGTCCAGGGTAAAAGAAAATCAAAAAAGTGTAAATCTGGCTTAAAAGCGAGATGAAGGACTAGCTTGTCTGCTTTCCATCAGTGGCTTTTATTAGGCTGCATATTGAACCACAAAACAGCATCAACAGCCTTTGCCTGTAGGATACTTTTACATGCAGGGTGAATGCTAACATGGACAAAGTTTGCAGGGACACTTAAGTTAACAAGACTAGGTCAAAATTTAGTATTTGGCTGGACCGTGTATGTGTATTCTGTTCTCAGCATGTGATGAATTGAACTGCAGTCAATGGCCCAGTCCCAATTTCCCAACTTGGCCCTACCACTACGTTTTGTGTGTTTCCGTGGAGGGCAGGGTGTCTCAATTCTTTTTGGGATCAAGGGGTAGTGGTCATTCCAGCCATACAGATCCAGACCCTTCTAGTACTGATGGCCCTCTAAACGGAACATTTTCAGGTGCAGACTACAAACGGAGGGGTAGGAAATATCCCAGAATGCTTTGTGAACTCAGGGAATACTGTCTCCAATAATGGTCATGGGGCGTGGTTGACACGAACAAATAAAGGGCAGCTCCAAATACAGGCTGGAGATAAAACAAGAAGACTAAAACAGGAGAGGGGAGAAAAAAATTAACCGGGAGAGGGGGAAAAGTTAGTGCACTAAGTGGCAGTGCTTCCCCCCTTCCCAGTCAAAATTTTTTGAAGTGGTCGGTCCAAAAAATGGAAGAGGATCAGGCTTTTATATGAGAGAGGCCTTTGTAATTCCCTATAGGATGGAATTAGAAAGGCCTCTCTCATATAAAAACCTGCCTCCAATAACGGCCTGGTATCCTCGGCAGTTAAAGACCCCGCCTTCTATTTGAGGAAATAAGGTATGGGTGCCACTGTGGGAAAGAAGCCCATAAATGTAATTATATCTTTGCAAATAACCATTCAAAAATTGTAAAATCCATTGGAATATCTTAGTTTAATGTAGTAGATGCAACAAAATATGTAATTGGTTCTTTATGACAATTATTCACAAAAATTGCTCTTCACCTATGTCAACCTTGATTAAACGGCAATTTGTAAATTTGTCAAACTGTTCGCGCCCATTCATTTTGAAAGAGCAGTGGCCAGTGATTCAACTTCATCAGTCAGTCAGTCAGTCAGTCCAACAGACTGACTGACTGACTGGACCGTTGCGGTCCAGCCAAAAACACTCAAACACAACTCACTATAGCCTCTATGATACCTGAGAGCTTAATCAGATGATTGTTGTCTGAGAGGCCACTGCTGTACTTCTAGCAAACAGCTCACTGTGCCAGAGTGGGGATCATATCACAATATAAACTCAGGGCTTTGTCTTCCGAGATCCTCCTTTTACATCTGAGCAAAGAGGATCTGAGTGTGCTAAGAGGATTTTGGGAAACCAGACCCAGTTCGGTTTGGTTTGGCTCATCAGAAGAAGTACTCCTCTTGGAGTGCTCTTCTGGGCGGCGATAAGGGGAAATTCGACAATAGGGTTTAACTGGTTGAGTCATAGCTGCACTTGGTCTGGTATTACAGGATTTAATGGCGGCATTTACATGCACACTTTAATGTTCCCTTAATATTTGGCATAATCAAGTATTCTGTTTATGAGCTGATGCATGTAAACGCCTTTACAATAACTCAGATAATCTCTTATGCTGGCTTTGAAAAACATGGGTAACGTGCACAGTATTTAATGATATTCCACAAATTTCTGGGCCCCATGCAAAAGCCAATTTTTGGAGGCCCCTACCAGTGCACTTTTTCTTTTTTTTTATCTTCAAAAAGTCACGTGGCCATATTAGTTGAAGCTGAAAAGTGTGCATGAATAACTGCTTATTGCTTCTTTATGCAGAAATAATTCTGTATGATTTAGGCACAATTATTACATTTCTTCAAAACACTAAAGCAGCTATCAATAAATCTGGTTTCTGTGAATCCCCTAGGTTATGTATTCACCTTTCAAAAACCTCACCCTGGTCTTAACCACTCAGGGCTAGTAGCCATGTAGCAACAAATCAAGTATTTTAGTGACCAAAAAGATGTTTGGCATATTATGCTAACCTGTTCTGTATTAATCTAAGAGTGGCCATATATAATGTGACCAACTCGAGGTGCCTTCACAATAAAATGCCTTACATTGTGATAGCTGAATTTTGGACTAGATTTTTATGGACATATGGACACTTTGGTTAATTAGTAGGTCTGTGGGTGCAGGGAGATTGGACAGCAGGCTATTAAAGGTGCATATAAATATACTATCCAGAATGAAATCATAACTCATGATATGAGCAGTATCTGCAACACTGTTAGCCTGCAAATGACTCAAAGTCATACAAGCACTTATGTACACATACTGTATGCACCCACACATGTACAGTATTCCTGCACACATGCACAGATGCAACGCACTTGCACACACAGACACACACACACACACACACACACACACATACACACACAGACATACTGTATGAACTCATAATGTAATTGCTTTCACACACACACGTGAAGGGAATCACTCAACCACACGGGAAGTCATGCATGCATACCTAAAATGCAACCTAGCAATTATTCATACACACATGCGCAGATAGGGACACATTTGCCCTTGTTCTGTTCCCCCCTCTCTCTCTCTCTCACATACACACACACACACACACACACACGTACCTGTAAGAGAGCAGTGAGAGTGAGTCATGGTCAGACAGATTTTGCTGTGTCAGCCCTCTCTGAGCTGTTCACCGAATGTTTCTACAACAGTTCCTCTTTTTGTCTTTCTGTCCCCAGCTTTCTCACTCTGGCTTTCCCTTCTCTTCTGTCTCTTCCTCTCAATTAAATCCACTTACCTTACTCGGCTTGAATGCTTTATCAGAACCAAATGCAGAGCGTAAGTCGACAGTGTCAAATTTTAAAGTGGTAGCGCACACGTTCTTTTTAATTTGGTCTCAAGCGGTCATTGCTGTGGTGTTTATTGCCCCTGCGCTTTCTAGACATCACTTGTATCCCAAACAAACTGCAAACGTAAAACTCATCATGTACAGCAGTGAGCTACTAGACACCAGCTGTTTAGAAAAGCAGACGTAAACGCTTTCATGAAGTGGATATTGCAGTTGCATCACTATTTTGGTATAACATTCAGCTGTACAGAATGGCAAAATGGGCATTTATGTATATAAAAATGTTGCAGATTACACCTTTAAAAGCCCAACAAACAATTTATACAGTCAAGCAAAACAGAGATGGCTTCCCCTTCCTCTCCTGTCCTGTCTCTCTTTATCCCTCTGCATTTTGCTGCAGCTTTTTTTTTTAGTGCTGGTGAGTCAAAATAGTAGTATTACATGCAGAAATTCTTTTTCTTTCTTTCTTTCTTTCTTTTTTATCTATTTTTCTTTCTCTCTCTCTCATCCACTCTGCTGCTTTTCCTCCTCCCCCTCTTTTTTTCACCCTCCACTTCATCTTTCCTCCAGCCTCTCTCCCCTCCATCCTCTTTCTCTCTCTCTCTCTCTCTCTCTCTCTCCATCCTGGCCCTGCGGTAAAAATCAGCCGTTTTCTCTCTCGTTCAAACATGAAATCCAGAGGAGATTGTGCATTTGCCATTAGAGCACTCCCTCCATCCATGCATCTCCTCCTCTGTCCCTCCCTCTCCTCCTCTCCCCATCCCTCTTTCCCCTCCATCCCTTTCTCATCTCTTTCTTTACCGCTCCCTCTCTCCATCTCTTTCTCTCCTATTCTCCCTC
>OMKZ01021534.1:0-18201 GCA_900302535.1 Neoniphon sammara | reverse complement strand
CTCTCTCTCTCTCCTTTTCTCCCCCCCCCCCCCCCCGTCCTTCTCTTCCCATCTCTCTCCTTTTCCCTCCACCCTTGCCTCTTCCCCTGCTTTTCGAGCTTTGTTTTCACCCAAATTTGGGGGATTTTTGAAAAGCAACCAAACAATTCAGAAGATTTGATGAGCTCCTTTCTCGTTTCTCGTCCTTTCTTGTCATTAAACGGAGCGGAAGAACATGCCAAAAGTCTCTGCTACACCTGTTGTTTCTTCAAATAAACTGTTTCCATCAGTCTTTTACACATTTTTTCTTGTCATGCCAACTAATCTACCTCAGCCGAGCCAAAAAACTTTTTTTGGGCAAAAGTTCGGATTTTTTTGCCTGAAATTCTAGCGTTTACATCCACGTGTTTCTTACGCACAATTCAAAGCTTCCAGGAAAATAGGCGGATGTTCCCCCTCCCTCCTTCTCTTCTAGCTTCCCTCTCTGCACTCTCTCTCTAGTTGTTCATCTCTCTCTTTTTTCCCTCTCTCTTCCTCTACTTTTCCACGCTCCCCTCCCTCCATCCCTGGCCTTGCAGTAAGTGCTTGGTAATCCCACTTAGCTGGAACAGCTCAGCTAATTGGACTCAATGGTTTCTGACAGATTCCCCCCTCTCTCTCCTCTCTTTCTTCTCCCCTCCTTTTTCTAAATCTCTCTTTCACTCACAATATTAACCAACATTCCCTCTCCCCTTGTTCCCTCATCCTCCTCCCCCACTCTTTCCCCGTAATCCCTCTGACCCCACCCTCCTTTCTTCCTCTCTTCCCCCTTTCTCTGTTCTGTGGATGCTTTGTGACGTTTCTTTCTTTCCTCTCGTTCTTTCTTTCCGAACGCTCGGCAGTTTTCTGCCTCGGCGTCGTCAGGCAAGCAAACTCATGGATGTATTTTGAGGGGGATTTTTCTGTGATGTGTAAACCAGCCACAGACATTAACAAAGCTTGCGTCAGCCATATTCCGAGGCTTATATACCTTGTGGTAAAATAAATAATGCGGTTATTTATATACACTGAGTCTAACTTCCTTCTTTTCCCTGCATCGCTTGCTCTCTTTTGTTCTCTCTTCTTGACTCATCCTGTTTGATATCTGACAATCCAATTCAGTTCAATTAAATGCACATAATTGGGGTGTGGCCCAGTACTCCAAGATCTATAATTTATAACAACTTCCTGGGTTTGAATCTGGTCTGGGACCTCTGTTTCAAGTTGCAGCCCCGCTTTCCTGTCTCTCTCATATTCTTAGGAGAAAGTGCCAGTTTCTCATAAGGGTATTAGGAAGACAATATGTAACCACAGCAACTATACTTCACATTACTGAGTCTACCGATGGCTCATATATACTCTAGGTGTATGTACAGTAACATATTAATAAATCACTCATTTAAAGGCAACAGTGTAATAATAAGTTTACCATACCATAGGTGGGATGGACAGCTTCTTAACAATTCATTTGTTTGAGTTTCGATGGAGAGTTTGAATGTCCCACAACAGACTTAATGCTTGTTCAGTGACTTTTGCACCTTGACAAGAACAAACTTTGGGGGAAACACTGAATACTTGTAATATTTGGCACCATTGTGATCAAATATAAAAATATTGTCTTTTGGTGGTATCAGCTTTCAAAAACCAATATCAGTCGAAGTATGTGTACAAAATGTACAATAGTTAGGGCTTCACTTGCTCATCTGTCTTTTCCTTCTGAAAGCCTCAAGGCCACACCTGAGGTCTGTCTGTTTAGCTGTCTCTCTCTCTCTCTCTCTTCAGTCCCACAGGCTCATTTGCCTGCTTGCCTTGTCTTTCTATGTCTGTCTGTCTGTCTTCAGTCTCTGTCTCTCTTTTGTTCCTACAGACACATCTGATAACTTCATGCCTAAATCCTAGAAGCAAACTGGAGCTGTCAGGTTGCCTTACATCTCTCTCTCTCTCTCTCTGTCTCTCTCTCTCTCTCTCTCGCCCTCAGGAGGTCCTCCTGATGTGGGCAAGATGCTAGGTGGGGAGGAGAAGGAGGAGGACCCAGATGCAGCCAAGAAAGAGGAGGAGCGACAGGAGGCGCTGAGGCAGCAGGAGGAGGAGAGGAAGGCCAAATACGCCAAGATGGAGGCTGAGAGGGAAACAATGAGGCAAGGCATCAGGGATAAGGTAATGATGGGGAATGTTATCTCACTAACTAAATAACTACCTAACTAGTTAATCCGTCAGAGGGAACCAACTCATCAGGAATGAGGACTGAATTAGTGGCAAATAAAAACGTGGGTAAACTACGAGCACCAGTCAGTATGAATACAAATCTAGCATAGCAAGATCATTTTTTCCCATTAAAATACACAGTGGCCATATTACATACATCAACCTGGTGCTATTTTCTAAGAACTGGGGTTAAAAAAAGGTATGCCAACCTAAAAATTCAGGTGGGTTTGCCCTTCATTATATCCATAGCGATGAGTCAAACACTAAAAGGGCTATAAGCTGATACTACTGCAACAAATTAACAAACAAAGCATCTACCAAGGGAAATAAGTGCCCTAACCACAATTTTACCCACATAACAGAACAAATGGCTCACTCACTACAGTGCTTCTAAAAGTATTAATTTCTCATAATTTTTTACACTGCTTGCTTGTGATACAAATACTTAAAATATTTATTTTGGATTTGTGGTCCAAAATCTATAGAAGGTACTATTTATTTATTTATTTATTTGGAAGATTGAAATTTTATACTTTCATATAAATTTCTTAAATTTCCACGTCACTTTGTATATAATTAGACCAGAAAATCCCAAATCAAGGTTTTTTGAACTCATTTTGTACCACAACAAAGTCAAGTGGGTTTGATTCAAGATTCAAGATTCAAGAGATTTATTTGTCACGTGCATAACTGTACGTGTACAACAGCAGTGAAATGAAATTGCAACAACTCCAGCAGCTGTGCAAGTAGCAAATGTAAGCTATATAGTAGTAAAAAATAAGATAAACATGGGATTGCGGGGGGCATATTCACCAAATTTTTATGTACATAATAAAAATAAGGTTGAAGAGAGAGAAAAAATAATAATAATACTTTGAATACTTTTCATAGCCACTGTAAGTAAATGCTTGACTCAACTAACGTATTAATAAATAATTAACAAAGAGAGGTGGAAGGAGTAAAGGAAGGACAGATGGATGGAAACTGAGGGTAAAATCCTCCAGCATCAAGGATACATGGATGAATCTGTGGATGGATCAGTTAGAGTTAGGGTTAGTAAATGAATTCACCAAGACTGCATGTTATTAGAAATGAGCAAATAAACACATGGACAAAAAAGCTTATGAATCAATAGGGTAAAGCTCAAATGTAAGGTACTACATATTTACCAGCAAAGGGGTTTTTGTTAACGCTGATGCTGTCGTCAGTGTGATATTGTCACATCCATGTGACAAGTTCTCACATGATGGTTTTGGATGCTGTCCTAGATGCCAGGACGGCTTCAAAAGGCTTTGCTTCTTGGCTGATCAACAGTGAACCTTTTCTTTTTGTTTTGTTTTGTTTTCATCAGGTTTGAAATACACTTTTAATACGTCACACACACTATTTTTATTCTCTTTTGGTCCTTGTTAATTTTAGCTTCTTCTGAGAGGATAAAATAGGATGGTGAAGAATAGGAAAGAACTGAGCCAAATAGAAAACAGTGGGCAAACAAAAGGTCATGATTTTGAATTGATTATAGTTTTTGGATATAAATAAGAATTCCCTTACAGACTGCAATAGGAGGGTGTGTCAAAGAAAGGGATGATACATTTACTGTAAAAAAACAACAACAAAACAATGCAACATAGCACATTTTCAGTAGTAACCATAAGACAAGTTACAAATGAGCTGCCTGGAAGAGCTCGTTGTTACATTTCTTGTTGATTTATGTCGAAACTCTTGTTCAATAAATCAACATATGGCTCCACCTCTTTGACTACAGCAAGGTCACATATTACACAAATTACTGTAAGTTTGAGTATTAATATGTGTTATATGGATTTCTCTTTGAAACATGACACACTGTAACATCTGCTGGGTATGTCACACCATAACCAGGGTTATTCAAATTTTGCAGCTTATATTCAGTTTTATTTGGATTTAATTTCCAAATTGGAGTTTAGTCACAGGTACTTAGTTCAGACAGTGTTGAAAGTAATGTTCCATTTTCCAGAAATTTTTAGGGAAACTTTCCAAGGATGGATTTAAGTGAGAGCCTTTAGACTAATCTGACAGAAAACATGGAATAAGGACATAATTTATCAGTGAGGCAAGCCCATGATGAGAACCATGTACACTCAACTAACCCTATACCATGTTTTTTTGAGTCTAAAAGGTCGTCATTTAAATCAACTCTTGACAATTTTGCTCTACCTTTAGGATTTTGCGTTGTTTTGAGTTTGGGTTTTAGTATGTCGGCTGTCATAGATAAGGAGAATGCAGTGGGTTTTTACCCCTGTCAAGTATGAAAACAGAAAGAGTTCTATAGTTTGTCATTCTTTTCTCAATAAGCTGCTCCTAGCTTGGCTCTAAAAACTTGATATTTTTATATTTTTATTTATTTCAGTTTTTGAAAATGCAATATTTGGTTTTAGTGTCAATTTTGCCATGCTTAGTTTTAGTCCTAGCTTTGGTTTTAGTGTGCTATCATAACCTTGATTGCATCCCACTGCTGCTCTATAATTCAGTTCAGTCGTGTACCTGAGGTGATGGTGCTGATGCGGGGTTGCTGCAATGATAATGGTTGCTATGTAACCACCCGGCTACAGAAACAGTGAAAGATAGAGAGTCTGTGGGTGGGGTGGGTGGCGGGGGAATACTGTAAACCAGCGAGGTGGAAAGTGTCCCTCCTCCCCCCCGCGCCTCACTTCCTCTATTCCTCAAAAGTTCCTCCTGAGGAGGGAACAACTCCCAGAGAGCTCGTTGCCAAAGGGTTTTTGTCAGTTTCCTCACCACCTTTCTTCCATCATGCAAGAAACCAGAAAAAAAAGTGTATCGTAAAAAAATATGCAGTATCTTCTGCTTGTACAATTATATTTTTCTCAAGACAAATGACATTTTCTGCCTGTGCCACTACAGAATGATAATTCCACTTATTTCCAGTGCAGTTTCACTGGATTCATTTTGCAGGCATTTCTTATAGAAACAAGTTTCACTTTTGAAAACAAGACAGAATAAGGCAGATCACAGCACCAGCATCAACAAAATGTCATTTGATTCGAGAAACAAGATGATCTGCATTGGGAACAATTGAGATGATTTAACTGTAAATTTGCAAAAGGATTTTAACTAGGGCTGTCAAATCAGTGCATTCATTTAAATTAATTGTAATGTAATGTAAAATGTAATGTTTTTGAGTTGAAATATTTTTATTTGCATCTTTTCCAAGCCAATATTAATATATATGATTGTTATATGTGATTAATTTGATTAATTAATCAGCATATCATGTAATTGATTTGATTACATTTTTTATTGACTGACAGCCCTAATATTAACACAATTCTACACTAAATGACCTGTTAAAATTTTGCAGTGTAGTGTAAATAACAGAAATGATTGCTGGAAGGTGTCAAACTCTTGTTAAACATTCTTGTCATAGTCCAACTATACAACTAAAATGAAAGTGATGAAATGAAAACGAAACTGGGAATAAATATCAGTAGGTTAAAGGTAAAGAAGTGCATAGACCACATGAATTGAGCCGGCTAAAATCATCAGCAGCTGATATTTTTTTTGACATCAGCTGTCACACCATGAACAACAATGACGAGCAGCAACCAAGACACCTTAAGGAACAATTTTCTATTTTTGACCTATCCCAAAATATTTCCCAGAAATACAAAGAAAGAAAGAGAGAGCAAGAGAGAGAGAGAGAGAGAGAGAGAGAGAGAGAGAGGGGGAGGGTTAGCAGCAGCTGCTCAAAAACATATCAACAGGAAAGGGCTCTGGGGTTCAAAGGGATGGATTAATTAGCAGTTATCTCTCTCTCACTCAGTTACTCACACACACACACACACACACACACACACACACCAAATTGTCTTAAGTCCCTACAGTATGACACCATTGCTACAAGAATCCTTGCATAGCTTATACCATATTATGCTATGGTCTGATACATGATATTGTATTAACTCTCCCTTTTGCTGAGAACCTATTCTCATTTCTCATTTAAGGTTGCAGGGAAGATAGATGGGGATATTTTACATAGGTGTTAAGGATATTCTGTTTTTTGCTTTGAAAATCTGAAGAAAAGTAATTATCTGCTCACTATTAGTCCTTGTAACTTTTAACAAATCACCTACGGAGCATATTATAGATCGACTTTGTAGACATTACAGCATCTGTTTTGCATGTTAAGCCTGGTAGTGGTGGGAAATATAACAACATAAGACAGGTAAATTCGATGCATTATTTGGGTCTGTCTCATTTGCAAAGAAGCTTCCTATCAACTTGGTAGTTAGGATTTTGTCCAAAAGATTACATGAATTTAGACAAACTAACAAGGACATGCCACATGACTAGAATAGAATTACATACAGCAAAGTGTCACTGGTTTCCATGGTAATCAAACCTCTATAGTGATGCCTGGCAGTAGTAGTGTAGGTAATGCTACCTTGCAGCTACCTTACAGCTAGCTAATGCTGAGTTAGGTTACTTCTGGTTGCTTAGCAGCCATGCTAGACAACTTGCATAAGCGTAAAAGCAAGAATAAATAAAAATAAATAAATAAAAATTCCAGAAGTGAAGGTAATTGGTCTGAATGTGATGAATTTAATGTGATGAATTTAAATTAAAGGTGCACAATGCAAAATTGAGGGTCAGCTGAAACGAGGGCCGATTACGCTCAACTGAAAAAACAAAAAACAAACAACAACAACAACAATTTATCAGAGTCAAGCGCTGATTTTTCTTTTCTTTTTTCTGCCTGATTTCTAGTACGGTATCAAAAAGCGTGAGGTGGCGGAGGCAGAGGCAGCAGCTGCCATGGAGGAGCCTTCAGAGGGCAGCTTGACTCGACCCAAGAAGGCCGTGCCGGCCGGCTGTGGTGACGAGGAGGAAGAGGAGGAAAGCATCATGGACACAGTGATGAAGTACCTGCCCGGCCCGCTGCAAGACATGCTGAAGAAGTAGGCTAGCTGGCTAGCTAATGCTAACATTATCTAGCTTAGTTAACATAGACTACATTCACAATGTTGGCTTAAATCAGGCTGTTTTTCCCATCCATATGACAGTTATGGACCGCTCTTTTCTCTATAAAGCATGTAAAATGAAGATAAATCTAGTTTGGTTGTTTCGCATAGGGTAAATAAAAGAATGTCTGCCAAATAGGTGGGGAAATGACTCAGATGTGAGCCAGCAGTGTGAATTGCAGCCATAAGCTAAGCTAGGCTAACCCAACGGCCAGGTTAACGTTAGCTTGGCTGATGTTAATGTTAGCTAGGTTACGCTAATGAAGCTAACTAGCGAGCAGAGGGGCGAATTGAAACAATGTTAGATGGTTTATCCTTCTAGACTGAGAGGTTTTAGATTATCTCCTTTTTCTCTCCTCTGTGCGATGGCTGCAGAGACTTATTGCAGCACTGAAAAATAATCTATTGTCCACCACGCTTTTCACTTAATTTATTTGTAAATAAATCAATGAATAAATAGAAAGCCTGAAGTTGGGCAAACAATCATATTACAATAATAATAAAATAATCATACTAACTGTGTGTCTGTCTAAAATAGAAAATATGTGATAACTCGATAAGCCATATTTTAAAAAGGAAATTTGAAGACTCTTATTGTGTGCTACTAAAGCTATACTGTTCTGTTGTTCATCCATGTCTGAAATCTATGTCAAACTTTTTGCACACAGTGTTACACATTATCTCTGTCAAACCTCACAGACCCCCTGATCACCATCAAAATCCAAAAACATTCATGTGATGTAGTGTTAGAAAATTTTTCTATTTCCCTGTTCAGTGTTTCCAGCCTCCTTCTTATGTCTTGCATGCCATTTGTCTGGTCAGGTTTGTTGTGTGAATATGTACAATCCCCCTTACCCCCCTTTTCTCCTCTTCTATATCGCGCAAAAATATAAAGGCAATAACTTAATTTTGAATGTGGTTTCATTATCATGTTGATATAATAGCAGTTAATAAAAATAATGACTATGTATGCATTCAGGTACTTTAATTTACATATTTGCAGGGGTTTCTTTTTTGTTGTTTTCTTTATTTTGAGGGAGAATGACTGAGTAGCAGTCCAAATAACAACAGCAACAACTCTTAGCTTTCAGCCATAAAACCGGAATCCAACAATATATGTACTATCATCATCAGGATCTATCGAATAATAAATAAAAATATGTAATCATTTCTAAGATATTATGGAAGCAGTATTCACTTCAAAGAGGACAAGAGGACTAGATTTTGCATCATTTGTTGTGTGTGAGACAGAACTATAACCCCACCTCTTTGGTGAATACTGCAATTTGGCTACTGAGTGATGATTTACTTATACAGCAAAAACGGAACTGTTTTAAAAGACGTAAAAGGACGCTTGATTCAGTTTCATCGTTGGTTCACATGTGAGAATGAGCCGCAGATAAGCGGCAGTGGAACGCCATGAGCAATAAAGGTTTATCGTGTATGTTTCTGCCTGAGATTAAATAAAAACTTTAAAACTTGTTCACAAACATAAAAAATGTGTTGTCTTCTTTGGGTAAAACTTAAGACAGCCTGCTGGGCTGAGCAGCCTCCAAGTCAACAGCTAAAAGCAACTGCACCCTGGAGCTAAGACTTCAGGCTCCAGAGAGTTCAGAAGGATGACTTTAAGGGAAAAATGCAGGCGAAGAGCAGTCAGAAAGGGAGAGAGATGCAAAGAGTATGAAGATTTTTACATCCATTGCCAGTATTTTGGCCAAAGTTAGTTTATTCCTGGAAAACGTGTTCAGGTGGACACAAAGAGAGCTGGTATGGGGGAGTAACCTTGCCACATTCCTACAAGGTCTGGAGGAGAGCATCTCTTCATGTGTGACACAGCTTTTTAATTTTTAATGGTAGCATAATGCACATATTCTACATATATTTTCATATTTCTTATTTGTTCTATATTTATGGTTATATATTGTAGTATAGTATACATATTTTTGCATATACATATTATTTAACATATTTCTTATCTCTATTTTCTATAAGTTGCTCTATATGGGACCAACTGCGACTGACCCCATTTCCCCTCGGGGATCAATGAAGTATTCTGATTCTGATTTGTCCATTTAATACGAAGCGGATTTTCCAAGAAGGTTAAGTTATATCTCTCTTCAGCTAAGGATGTAGGCTTGTCAAAATTGTCAAAATAAATTCATCTGTTGTTCTCAATCATAAGACTACTCTTAAATCTACTCTTTGGTTTTCAAATGGGATTAAGGAAATGTCACTCTAAAGATGCATTGTCTTATTTATGAGATTGACAGCAGGTCTAGTGTGGAAGTTAATGGAGTAGATGGGAGACAGATGAGGGAATGGTTTAATTAAACTTCCTTATTAAGATTTTGATATATTTGATCATACAATCTATATGAAATTGAAAGGTTGTAAGAACTTTAATTAATTGGGTTTTAGTGATATGGTGTGTTACAAGTGGAGTCGTCTAAGTCAGCGGTGGTGGTCCATTTTCATTTAACTATAATTATTTGAAAGTGAAATTCTTGTGATGTTTTACTTTATGTGTCAGCCCCAACGATGTCACACAAAGAAAAAAAACACTCTTTTTACAGTCAGCAGATAGCTTAGTGGCAATGTGTTATCTTTTTATGCAGGAATATCTAACTCAGATCAAACCTAAGTGATTCTATGCCTTAATATAATGCAATAATCCTGCTACCTGCATAGATTGCACTGGTAATAAAAATATGTTTAAAGTATAGCACAGACAACACTCCACAAGATCAATCAGGGATTGATAGGGAGAGAGTGCATGGACAGTCCAACTGCTAACTTAAAGTAATTCTTCTATCTGGCCACAGAGTGTCAGTGTTGTTTGTGATGTGAGAAAACACTGAAGGATTTAGTCTTGGATTGAACCTTCAAATGAGATGTCCCCATTTATCAGATAAAATATACACCCAAAGGCAGAAGAAGAAAGAAACACATAATTGACACCATACTTTCAAACCTGATTTATCTCATTAACAAAAATTCAACCAAAAAGGTGAACTATCTAAACAAAACAGAGTCAAGCAATAAAATAAACTAAATCAGATCCACTAGACATAAGAGAAGAACACAGATCAGGAAACAGAGAGACTGTTCAGGAGTGGCATTCCCATAGTCATTACCACTCATACTACAATATGTATAGTCCACATGTTCTTAAAACTTTTGAGTAGCCTGGGATGTAAATGACAAATTGACTATCTCGAACCTACTGAGACCCACCAAATTAAAGCAAAATTCAACTTCCGTCATGTGGGAACTAACGGTGGCATTAATGTGATGCAATCTGGGCTGCAAACAATAGTTTAAGAACCAGGTTGTGCTGTAAGTCAATGTGATAAAGCTGTCAGTGCTAAATAGACTTTGGGTGCACTGTTGATATTGGAAACCTAAAATGTCTCTTTACTGTATTTGCGTCAATATCTGTTTGAATACCAAGATTTAGCTAAGTATGGGTTGCTTTATCCTGTACCATTTTGCATCCCCAAACTTATTAAATACTTATTAAAATTAGGGACCTAAAGTGGCCACCACTAACTGACCTCAGATGGTGGCATCAAACAATCAACATCAATACTTCACAAATGATTACACATTCCATGATAAACAGTAACCCAAAGTACTGATGAGACAAAGCAATATGACTTTATGTTAAATGGGTTACCAATCATTTTAACCTATTAGGATCCAGTGAAAATTGTATACAAATTTAACAGATACAGTTGACATAATGTAAAGGGTATGTGGTGATTTTCATAGTTCTAACATTGAGGATGGCCTTGCTATTCAAATAAGACTTACTAAAGACGAGAACCAAAAAAATTATTCCCCCCCTCATGTTTGAGCTGATACAGTGTAGGTTGTGGTTTTTGGCACAACTAAATGAGCACATTTTCAGAAACTAGAGGATGTTGCCTTTCAAATGAGGCCTCATGCTCTTCTGTTTTGAGCTATTTCATTTGGGTACGCCAAAATAGGCAAAATTTAAAAAATACAAAAAAGTGGTGGGTTTTAGGGATTAAGATGTCAGTATTTTCATATCAGAGGTGGATGTTCGCATCAAGGAATCATGGGCTGTAGGATTAATTTTGCACACTCCAGCTTGTCTTTTCTTAAAGTCTAATACTGGTAGAGCCCCCATTTCCTTTAAACAGAAATAAACTCCCACTTCACCTTGAGCCATAATTACAACTGAACAAGTGAACAACCTTTCTCTCGTTATTTGGGCTGACTGTTTTCATACGTCTTATTAGGCCTAAAGTTATAGCAATGACAACCCTAATTGTAGGTTAGATATGGTAAATTACAGCCACTCGGTTGTTGAAAAAAAAAGACTCCCAACATACAATGTGAGTGCACAACAAAATCCCACTGTGTGCTGCAAAATGTACAGCAGTGTTCCTCATTATCGCCAACACAATGTTAAGACACTGCAGTTGGTGTAGCCCTTCTTCACAGTCCTGATGTACTGAAACAAGGTCACAAGAACAGCTACAGTTGGGTGGCACAGCATTACAGGTTGGTTTCACAGACGTCACTTATTTGTCACCCTTGATGGTAAGAACATTTCCATTGAGTTGGAGTATAAGCTTAAAGGGCCAATCCACGATCAGAGCATCAAGATCGCCCCACATTAAGATCACTCTAAGTTCTATGATTTGATAATATCCATTACTGATACACTCCAAATTGAAGTGTTTATGTGAAACCAGTCATAAAGACTCAGGGTACAACTATATCATATTCAATAACAAATTTCAGCTCCAGTAAATAACTACAAACAAACAATCAATAAACCAGACCTGGTTTAAGTTGTGATACAAATCCATTCAAATACTCACCGTTTCTTGGATTATCTGGCCTCCCCATAATGTATTTGTATTACCTTTTTTTGTGGCATTATTGTGATTATTTATGTGGGAAGAATGTATTGACTCTGCTTGACTCTAACTTCAGCAGAGCTCATAATGGTTCCTTTTACTTCTTTTTTTTTTTAACCCTAATTTCTTTGCTGCATCCAAAACAGTCTGGCTACAGGATGTCTGGATTTGAGGATTGGACCTTAACCACTAGTAATAATTGCTGGTTTATATAATAATGTCATGCTGTTATCTGTCTATTTATTGCTTGAGCAGATTTTATTACATTTTTGATCCATTTAGAGCACCATTTTCATTATATTTTGTTCACAAGTTCTTATGTGGCAGTTTTTGCATTATGAGTGCCTAAATGCTCAATCTTTTTAAGTGATGTATTTGACTGGATTATGACGCCAACTCTTCTCAAGGTCTGTCACAAATAAATATATTCTATATGTAGCAGACAAGTCTCACAGTAGACAGGCTTATATCTAGCACTGACAAATCTATCTAGCTGTCTCTATCTATTTTTCTAAGTACAGGTAGTCAAGGCAAGATATTGTCTAGATTGAGCAGGAATTTGGCCATCCCACACACACTGGCAAGACTGAGTGTAAGTCTGACATCATAGTATTTCTCAGAGGCCTGTAATTTATCTGTAAAATTCAGTTGGGGCAGCGGCTTTGGTGCTTAATTGGTTACAGATATCTTCTAGTGTGTGTCCACCTTGGAGCAAAATCAGTAGGAAAATGGTCAGGGGATGACAGTGACGACAGCATTGACTCATTTACAGTAGAATAATAATAATTAGAATTCATTAAACTCAACAATACGAACAGGGATTGCCAAAAGCAGCCCCTGGCCATTCAAACAGGCCCTCATTCATAATCAGCCCTCCAGTCCCTACATTGTGGAACCAAGACAATCATGGAGATATTACAGGATGAGGTGGACAGAATGGCAAATAAAGGCACAGTCCGGTTGATTTGTAAAGAAAGCTACAGCAAGGGTTCTTCAACTTTTTCAGCTTGGGACCCAAGTTTGAGAAACTGAGGTATGTTGTGATTCCCAGTCTCACAAACAACCCATTATGCGACCCATTTCTTGACTAAAAACACAAAGAATTAGTACATATCAACATATCACCTATGAATGCACTCAAACCTCAAATGGACACTGATGGTTAAAGTCCCATCGGATCTTTTAAGATCTACCAAACAAGAAGAGTCTAGGGAGCAGAAAGTAGAAAGAACTCAGAGATTTCCCATGAAGCCCCAGCCATATAACCTGACACGGCGGGCAGGTTGGAGAAGATGTGCAAGGACTTCTGGGTAGACTGTTAGGGAGGGCATGGAGCTGAAGAAGATGACAAGACGGGGTTTGGAAAGATGGTGGAGTTGAGGAGGGGAGGAGGGTAACCCTGGTTTCTACACGTTTGTCCGACACTTGGGGAAGATGGGTCCTCCCTCAAGCCTTCTCTTTCTTACTGTGGATAGAGAGAGACAGAGGGAAGAGAAAAAGAACAGAAAGAGGGAAGAAAAAAGTAAGGGAAGAGAGGAAGGGAAACAAATTAGAAAACGTCAGGTAAAAAAGTGAGAAATTTAATTTGAGCAGAGAGGCAGTTCTAGAGTAATGATGCTACTACAGTTACTACTATCATTACTACTACAACTACTACGAATAATAATAATTATTAATGATGCACCAATACCAATACTGGTATCGGTATCCGTGCTGACACTGGGGTAAAATAGAGTATCATATCAGAGATTTTACCAAAGACTAATATCCGATACCATAAACCTTTAGTAACATGTCAGAAATATATTCATTTTCTGCACTTTTTGGCATACAGTACAGAAGCCTGCATTTCTCAAATGGTGATAAAAGAAAGATTGTATACTAATTACTTTGTCCAATGACCCCAAATTAATGGTCCAAGCCCACACTATTCAGTGAAAGTAAGGGTTAGATTAGTTCTCGGTATCAGTCGATACCGATAATCTTATAGTCGGTCTCAGTAAGGGCATCTGGATTGAAAAAGTGGTATTGGTGCATTCCTAATCATGATAATAATCAACATTATCACCATAATCATAATCTGCAGCAGAAAGCAGAAGAAAGTTGCCCTGCCCCATCTGGTTTGCAATAAGCAAGAAGGAACTTGAAGTGATCAGCTTTAAAAGAACAAAAACTTTCAAACCACTTTTCCTTCAAGTGGCTGTAAAAGTAAAGGGCCTGAGAAAGCAGAGCTCTCCGAGGAGGAAAAACTCACAAGGATGAACCAAAGACGGAGCAGAGTTAAGTTTAGAAGAGAGGAGGAGGAGGGCAGAGGTCAAGGAGGAAGCCGAGCGCACTGAGTCAGTGCCTCGAGAGAACGGAGGGACATTACCCAGACAGAGGATCAGAAAAAAACGGAAAAAAATCCAAAGGAAAAAAAAAGCAGCAAAGGGGAAAGACAGGTATTTTTAGCTTTAAACAGTAGAGGAGAGGTGAGGGGAGGTGAGATGGAGTCGCAGCGGCCCGAGAGCTCGCCTCGAGGAGAACGGGCAAGTAGAGACAAATAATGTACTGCAGCAAAGATTAAAGACAAAAAGTACAGTACAGAATAAAGAAAGCAAGATAGATGGAAGCAATGAAGGGATCTATAGACACGAGGCAAAGTCAGAGTTCAGCCAGAGGAAAGTCAGAGAACTTACTCAAAAACGAGAGGGAACAGTTTAATTCAATACCATTCAGATCTGAAGTGTAGAAGATCATTTTACATTTACATTTTAGGCGTTTAGTTGATGCTCTTATCCAGACTTACAGTGAATGAGCAGTTAGAGTTCAGTATCTTGCTCAAGGACACTTCAACAGGACAGCTGAAACTGAAAATGTGATACTTCCTCTACATTTTTGTAAGCTACCTGATTTTATTTATTCCTCCACATTTCAAAAGTACAGATTATTGTTTCCACTGACTGACCTCAGGGATTTTCCATAAAGAGGTTTACTTTTTACTTTTACTTTAATTGCATAAGAGTACAAGACACTGTTTTTTACATGGTGGGTATCTCATTTTGGAAGAAAACTTGTTCGCTTGCATGCAAAGTGCGACTTTTTTTTTTCAGTTTTAAGATTCAGCATATCATAGAAAATGTTCACTGCATCCTTATTTATAGATCTCAAACCCGCCTGCAACATTATCCTAAGAAGAAATTTAGTAAGAAAATATTGGAATAAGAAAATATTCTTATTTCTGTCTTGTGGAATCCAAATGCCAATAGTCCTTTTATGAACTAATTTAGAGTTCAAGAAAGCTTGGAGCTTTGCAAAACAAAAATGACAAAGAAGAAAGCGAGAGAGGTGACGCTGGGTGTTGTGGAGGAGCAAGAGAAGCTCTCAGAGAAAGGAAGGAGGAGGTGGCAGGCTGTATCAGTCTGAAGAAGAACCAGGGGATGCTGGCAGAGGAGAGGCTGAGCGGTCACACGGTGGTGTGTTTGTGTTCTTATTTGATTTGGGTTTTTACTTAGTCTTGGACTTGAACTTTTTCCCAAAGGCTCTCTCCAGCTCGGGGACAGACAGAGTGAGGGTGAAGGAACCGTCTGAATCGGACCGGATTACCCGGGCTAGAGGATGACGGGGGTGAGGAAAAAAAATGATGTTATGACACACACACACTTCACTTCAAGTGCTTGTACTTGTGACACGTTAACAGCAGATCTTAGATTAGGTTTCCTTGCAATGTAATCAGGCAAACATCAAAAGAAAACAACATTCAATTTAGTACAGAAATCTAAAAGTATTCAACCCCTCTACCTTTTTGGCATATTGTGTACAAGATTACTGTAATTTCCATTTACTATCTGCTAATATGGTTTATATTCCTTCATCCCGTCAAGTAAAAAGTTACCTACAAGTCCCACGATACTGTACAACTGCTGGACTACTGCTGCACATTTCAGAGGAATTGTTTGGAGAATTCAGATATTGTGTCCCTTTTCTTATTGGGTGGAATCTTAATCCTGAATTAAGATTAAATTTTACCTTAATCTGCACTTTATCCAAATTCCAATTTTAAGATCCTAATCCCAAACTAATGTTAAATCATTTCCTAATCAGCACTTAATCATAATTCTAACCTTAATCCTTAACCCTTTACCCTTTAGTCTCAAACTAATGTTAAATTTGCCCTAATCTACACCTAAACCTAATTCTAATTTTAATCTTTAACCCAAATCCTAATCCTCAATTAATTTTACACTTTACCCCTAATCTGCACCTAATCTTAATTCCAATCTTATTCTTTGACCCAAATCCTAATACTGAACTAACCCTAAACCCTCTTCTGCACTTAATCCTAATTCTAACCTCAGTCCTTAAACCAAGTCTTGATCCTGAACTAACCTTAAACCCTACCCTAATTTACACCTAATCCTAATTCTAACCTCAATCCTTAACCCAAGTCCTAATCTTGCACTAACCTTAAACTGTACACTAATCTACACCTAATCTTAAAGGTCACTGTAATCCTGAAACGAAATCCTAACCCTACAGTAACCCCTGGTAGAAGTGAGGATCGGCCAAAATGACCTCACTTCACGAAAATTCCATTCCAAAAATCTAAAACTCAAACTTGTTCTAATAAGGGTAGAAGAAGTATGAGAACACACACACACACACACACACACACACACTTTAAAAATGTTTATCAAGCGGTCCCATAACAAGACACTGACAGTAAGTCACAAGTTGTGTTACATGGTTTTACAGCAAGAGATCTGACGTAAAACCAGTCTGTCTTTGGGGTTGTTATGTTTGGACTTGTCCTCACATGCGCTAACAAGCACCCCCTCAGTACCCCACATCCCTAAAAAACAAATACCAGAGTTGTTGGCAGATATAAAGGATCACACATTCAAAGACCGTCATCTTTATGGGTCGCTTTTTGCAACCCATCTTCTCTTAGGCACTATGAAAATATTCTCTCTCTCTCTCTCTCTCCACTTCCAATCCACTTTAATCTGTTTTATTTGTTATGGATGCTGGATGATCTGTAGTTTTTAACAATAAAAGTTGATATTTATTGAAAATATCAATTTATTTGCTTTAATGTTCATAAAGTGGCTCACATCCATCTTCTCCTCATGTGCATTTAGGCTGCACTTCTTTTTTCTTCTACAATGATTTTTTAAGAAATTATATCTCATTTAATTTGATGTATTATTTTTTCCCTAAATGCATTTTCTTTGAAGACACTTCCTATCTTTATCATATATTTTGCTATTCTCGTTATGCTTTCTTGTTAAGCCTTGTGTTGGGTCTGATTTTTTATGTCAATACAGTAAGTGAATTCATAGATATATATTTATAAGAAACAAAATGTGAGTACATACATATCATTTACAATGTCATATACCAAAATTAGTTTATCAGCACTGTTTTTAAAAAAACTCAAAATATATGTAGAACTAGTGCTCGACAATAAACATATGTTCCACATTACTTTGTCTTAAACTTCGTTTATCTATCTTTGTTCTTATCTTTATTTATGTGTGTATTTGTCTGTCTGTGTGTGTGTGTGTGTGTGTGTACATGTCTCTATCTATTTCACTCTAAGACACACGCTCCTTTCTTAGTGCTGATTTCATAACTCAGGATTGTTTTGATTGGCTGGGACTTTGCGGCCTTACAGAGTTTCCCGCCAATTATACTTTTTTGTCGGAGCTGTAAAAAGACGGCTGTGTTAACTTCAATAGATTTGGAGAAGGCTGAGATGGAACTACAGGCTCTAACTCACTGTGTGCTTGGCCATCCTACAAACTTCATGAGTCACAGACATGAGTGCCAAAAATGACAAAAAAATAAAGATGTAGCTTGTGTATTCTTCAATAAATTTGCTTGTGGGAAGCATGAACCAAGTTTTATTGTATTTCATGGCAGTAAAACACAATTTCACTAAACTTACTTGAGAAAGTGACAAAAAAGTCAACAGCTGAACACCGATTCACCCTTCTATAGTTTGTTAGTGTTCGTGTGTGTGTGTGTGTGTGTGTGTAAGAGACCCACCCAGGTCGTTGTTGTTCATCATGGCGTTGGAGCCCCGGAGGCGCGGGCCCTGCTGGGTG
>OMKZ01021532.1:0-11239 GCA_900302535.1 Neoniphon sammara | reverse complement strand
AATAAAATAAATAAATAAATAAATAAATGAACAAAATAAAGAGAGTGTTGTGCACTGATAATGTGTTTAGGTTTCACTGGGTTAATGTAGAAATGTAATGAAAGTAGTGCTGGAAGTTTTTTTTTGTTTTGTTTGTTTGTTTGTTTGTTTGTTTTCTTTTTTTCACTCTCCCATCATCCTTACATCTCTCCTCCATCTTCCCCTTAGGTGAGGTTTTCCATCTTGGCTCCAGTGAAGGTTTCACTTACGATGAGGCTCTTTCCCACTGTCAAGAGCAGAATGCTACCCTGGCCTCCACAGGAGAGCTGTATGCAGCCTGGAAACTGGGCTTTGACAAGTGCCGTGCTGGCTGGCTCATGGATCGTAGTGTCCGTTATCCCATCAACAAACCCCGGGCACAATGTGGAGCTGGGAAGTCAGGAGTATACAATGTATATACCCACTCCAACCAGACAGGGTACCCCGACCTGTATGATAGATATGATGCCTACTGTTTCAGAGGTAAGTTCTCATGTCCTATTATTTACTGCACTCATACTGAATTCTTATCATTTTCACCATCATTCATTTATATCATTCATTCATCACTTTCTCTCATCATTTAATTCCTACAGCGGATATTCTACTTATTGCAAATGAAACCGGATTGAACATCACAGAAGTCCAGGAGGCTTTGCTTAACCTAACATCAATAACTGATTTGTTGAGACCCGGTAAGCTATATTCTTTTCATGATAGGAGTTCATAATTCTATATACAAAGAACATAAAACGGTATTATCACTGACTCTATTTCCTCTGTATCTTTATAGGTTTCCCCTCCATCACCCCTCCCATCTCTGTGGAGTCCTCAGGCTCTGGTTCAGGCTCACCAGACTTTCACTCCGGGTCTGGGGTTGGTAGCGCCTCTGGTGATCACTCTGGAGATCTGTCAGGTTCTGGAGACTTGCCTGTCTCTGGGGATCTATCAGGTTCTGGAGACCTGCTTCTCTCTGGGGATCTATCAGGTTCTGGAGACCTGCCTGTCTCCGGGGATCTATCAGGTTCTGGAGACCTGCCTGTCTCCGGGGATCTATCAGGTTCTGGAGACCTGTCTGTCTCTGGTTATCCATCTGGTTCTGGAGACCTTTCTGTCTCTGGAGACTTATCTGGCAGCGGGAGTGCTGAACCAACCAGTGGAACATTGGGCCTTAGCAGTGGGGACATGTCCGGATCAGGATTCAGTGGAGAAGGATCTGGGTTCACAGTCATTTTCTCAGGCAGTGGCATTGTTATATCTGAAGAGAACTCAGTCTCTGGAGAATTCCAAGAGGCCGGAGAGGGAAGCACAGCGATACTTGTCTTCCCCTCTGAGACTGGGTCTGGGATGTTCAGTGGTAGTGGGGACCCGTCAGGATCTGAGAGTGGGTCTGGTTTTAGCACTGAAGAGAGTGGCTCTTCCTCAGATAGCTCTAGCAGCTCCGGGGCAGATGGGCGGTTTTCTGGCTTGTGGTCTGGTTCTGGCCCAAGCCAGGAGTTTTCTGGGTTCAGTGGTTTCCCCTCTGGATTCTACCCTTCAGGAAGTGCTAGTGGGCTCTCAGGGGAGGAGTCTGGCAGTGGGGACACTCAGATCCTACTAATAGATGGTGAACTGATCGATATGTCCACCTCCCTAACCCACAAAGAGCAAGAGCTCGGAGGAGGCCATCTGGAGTTCAGTGGCTCTGGAGACGTTTCAGGATCAGGGCTTCCCAGTGGTGATCTCAGTGGTTCGGCCTCTGGGAGTAGCTCAGGTTTCTTTTCAGGTGTGACCTTGGTGGGGTCAGGGCTCATTGACCTTACACCGTCATCCTCTGGAGAACAGGAGGCATCTGGGTTTTTACTATATAGTTCTGGACAGAGTAGTGGTGGACATTTATTTGGATATGAAACCTCGGGATTTCCATCTGGGTCTGGATCGGGGATCTCCTCTGGATCGGAGTTCTCTACCAGTGGAGAAGAAGGCAGTGTTACATTCTTGACTGGAGATATGACAGAAGTATCAACTGCAGCCACCGTCTCTATGGAGCTTGGTCAGGGGCAAGTGGAGTATAGTGGAGATGGAAGCACCAGCCTTGACTTCTACTCTGGCAGCGCAGATGCAAACTCCCCCATAGCCAGCGGTGTCTCATCGGGGACTCCCTCTGGAGAACTCCCTTTAGTGGTGCTGTCCTCTCCATCTAGTGAGTGGGAACAGACAGTGAGCACAGCAGGACCAGAGGAGGCCCTCACTGGGGTTGAACTGGTGGAGACCACTGGTGACAACTATGGCACCTTAGGCCCTGTACTTGTCCCAGCAGGACTTGCTGCTGCTGCCACCATAGCTCCTACCATCTCACTGCAAACACCGGGCATCATGGAAGGACCCCGTTCAGTGGAAGGTATATCGCCCTATTCATTCATGTAACAGTCCTTTATTTTCTGTTACCGCTGGTAAGGTAGTACAATGTGTTTGTCGCTTCATTGTAACCACTATAAGGTGAGGAGATGGGAATGAGGGCTATGGTTCAGGCAGTGTCTGTCAAACATGACATCTCAGACACCGCTGCTCTGATTTTTATGAAAGGAATGATGCATCCTTGCAATGTGTTCCAGTGTTAAAAATACACTGATGCCCAATTGGGTACATTAATTTTTTTTCTTACTCAAATCTGATATCTCAGAAAACTCTGGTACAACTTTGAGGGATGATTCATTTTGGCAGTGTGTTTTTGAATTTAAAGTAATAGACTAATTGGGCTGTTGGGGCAAACTTTGAAAGACCAAAACTGTTACACCATTGGCCTCATTTTGATAAGACTTGAAGGGATGATGCATCCCTTTTAGTGACTGGCCCAAGTAGGGCTGGGCGATAAGGACAAAATCAAATACCACGATACTTTTGACTGAATACCTCGATATCGATATTGTGACGATATTTTCGGGATGACAGTTGGTGCTTTCATAAAATATTTACACACAAGATAAGCAATTAGTAATGTAGATATGATGACCAGCGGGATAGAGGCAAATAGTAAAAGAGGTACAGCTGTCTAATAAGATGAGAAAATTGTATCCATTTACTTTAATACAGCCTTTAAAACCAGGAAAGGTCAACACCTATGTCATATCACAGTATTACAATATCCAAAATCCCAGACGATATCCAGTCTCATATCGCGATACTGATATAATATCGATATATCGCCCAGCCCTAGGCCCAAGGCTTTAATCATTCATAGGGGGATTAATGTTTCATTTGTTTCTCACCTGTTTCCATCTGTAGGTGGTTCCAACCCATGTGAGCCCAACCCATGTGGGGCTGGTTCATGCATGTTAGAGGATGGGGTTGCTCTGTGCCATTGCCCCCCTGGACTAACAGGAGAGGGATGCCAGTATGGTGAGTCCCAAGACTTTACAGTACACTATGACCATACTAATAACAACTGGTGATTTTTAAGAAAACAAACTCTTCTCATCTCCTTCTCTGATAGACACTGAATTCAGTACTGTGTGATCAATTCTAAGTCTAACTGATCTTCTCCAGTAACATTTCACAGTATTTGTCTTCATTGTTGAGGAGTTTGCATGTGTTCTGTTGTTGGCCTGGATTCCACTCAGTTAATCAGCCTTTTATCTGAAGTTATATTTTCAGACGTAACTGGTATATCATTATATGTCTGGTTTATGAAAAGGAATTACTAGACTTACTAACATTAATCATATTTTTGTCTCTCTTCTGTCCTGTCCTGATGTGTGTTGTACCATATTTTTGTTACATGTTCTGTTGCCTCTTGTCATTTTTTCACTGTCTGCATCTGGTTATGGGTTTCTGTTTGTTTTTGTGTGTCAGACTGAATGCTAAGGTGTTTGTCAAATACGTATTGGCCTTGCACTGAATTTTTAGGATCACAACTGTCTTCAGCCTATGTTGTTTTTGGTCTGCTGTGCTAGTATGCCGCCATCATTCTGCTGTATGCATGCTAACCCCTGGGCACATATATGCTTTCTGGCATCATATGGGTGCTCTCTTCCTTCTGGAATTTGAAAGCTGATCTGCTGCTGCAACTAGGCACTGATTCAAATGTAAACTTATTGCATATAATGAAATGCTCTTTTTGCCTTTAAGACTGCCAAGATAAAATGAATTTTCTTTTGTTAAGAGATTAACCCAGTTCTCAAACAATAAGATTAAAGCTGAGCAAAATAAAACAACATGGATTATTTCAGTTTGCTACCATCACAGATTGATGCACTAAGTGTAATTTGGATCAAAAGTTGCAGCGGCTCTGATCACTAATTCCATCAGTCCTGAGGTGTGCTGTCAGCAGCCCCAGCACCTCGCTCCCCCATCCCCACTGAGACAACAGTCTCACCCCACCCCTTTTTTGCAGAGGTAGATGTGTGCCATTCCAACCCTTGCGCCAATGGAGCCACCTGTGTGGAAAGTGCGGACTCTTACAAATGCTTATGCCTACCCAGCTACGGAGGGGAACGCTGTGAGATCGGTACGAGATCGGCTTCAGCTAATAAATACTAACAACAGCCTCTCAAAAACAACTGAAAGAGATTCTGTCACAAGCAGATAGCATTATTATTCGCTATGGCTCTGTGAAAGCTCTTGCAGGTGGACTTTCCTGTTTGTTGGGACAGCCATTTGTCAAAGAAAAAAATTAGGCTAAGTCATTTAGGTGGGGCAAGAGAATGAATGAAGCCTTTGAATGTTTCAGTAAAAGGAAAAAAGTGGAAATTCACAAGGTTTGCTATTCACCACATTCTGTTTCAAATCATCACATTCCTGTCAGGAGGGACCCACCCAAGTAAGGTGAAGTAGTATGTATAATTTTCCATTTTGCTGGGGAGATTTGTTTTGTACTTGAGAATGGAAATACTGTCCATCTTCAGGTTTGTGCTGGATGCCAGCCTGAGTACATTGCAGGAGGAACATTTTTTTCCTCCCTGACTTGCAGGACAGGTACTGAGTATGCTAAGGTAAAAACATATATCTTTATCAGACAGAAGCACTACATGGGTTGTGAACAACATAAAGCATTGTATCAGCTGCTACTGCACTAATGTCCCACAGGTAACAGAAAGAATGAGAAGACTACAGAAAGGCTTCTCATTAAGCAGATACTGTGCTTTGGTCATCCAACCCATCTGTAGTTGTGGATGAAAAAGGGTCTTTCAGAGTCTCAGAGCCTGCCAGAGGCTACCTCAGGATTGGTTGTCTGTGAAAACCAATGTCTTCTTAAACCATGATGACCTGAGATAGGATTTTAGGTTTTTGTCAATTGAAAATATGTATGCCAGAATGCAAGTACGGCATGGAAGAAACTGCTTTGATAGTATTTTGCACCTTTTGTCTTTTTGTTGTGTGCGATCATGCTGAAATATGGTGGCCTCTCTGAAAATGTTCCCTGCTTGGTGTTGCGGCTGCAGATGAGCAGCAGTGTGAGGAGGGTTGGACTAAGTTTCAAGGGAACTGTTACCTGCACTTCTCTGAGAGAGAGACCTGGCTGGACGCAGAGCAACGCTGCAGGGACCTGAACGCTCATCTGGTCAGCATCATCACCCCAGAGGAGCAAAACTTTGTCAACTGTGAGTGACAGCCTGGCCATTGTGGTGATGGTGGTGTGTGCATGCATGTGCGTGAAGAAAGGGGGAGAGGGAATCAAAGAGTAAACCCCTTCACATTTTTTTCTTCTCACAGCAAATGCACAGGACTACCAGTGGATTGGACTGAATGACAAGACAGTAGAAAATGACTTCAGATGGACAGATGGCACTCCACTGGTGAGTCAGATCATCACATTGGTTTATTACTCAAATTTGAATAGTACAGCATATTGTAGTGTTGTAGTGTAGTATCATATAATGCAATGTAGCACAGCATATCATTTTATAATGTTATTATATTACATTGTATTGTATAGCAAAGTTCCCAGATTTAATGAAAGAGTGCAATGAAGGAGTGTCTTCATTGAGCTCAGCATAGCTTAGCTAATTTGTAAGTAAAAGTAAGGCAAGGCAATGCAAGTTTATTTGCATAGCATTTTTTATATGCAAAGGAAGTTCAAAGTGCTTCACCTAAGCATTAAAAGGCATTCAGTAAGATATACAGAACATAAGGAATATATAAAATCATAAAAAAGAATTAACATAAATTATATTTACTAAAAAGCAGTAGAGAGCATTAGCCTGGTTTTAATGTAGTCAGAGATAAGGCAAGTGTCAGCTCCTGGAATTTTTTGTATAACATAAAAGCTAAACACTGTTTCACTGTTTTGACTCTAGCAACAGTTAGCAGACTGGTCCCAGATAACCTGAAATGTCCAAAGGGTTCATATTGTAAAAGCAAGCCAGAGATGTATTTTGGCCTTAGACCACTGAGTGATTTATAGACAAGCAACAGAATTTTGAAATCAATTCCATGATACACTGGAAGCCAGTGTAGAGATCTGAGAATTGGGGTGAAGTGTTAAGCTTTCTTGGTCTAGGACCGTACTCTGAAGCCATAGCTGTCTGAAAGATTTTTTGGGGAGACCAAAAAGTAACTTGTCACTGCTCTTCTTCCCTCCTTAGCAATTTGTGAACTGGAGGCCCAACCAGCCAGATAATTACTTCAACTCGGGAGAAGACTGTGTGGTGATGATCTGGCATGAAAATGGCCAGTGGAACGACGTACCCTGCAACTATCACCTACCCTTCACCTGCAAGAAAGGACCAGGTACACCAGCTCAGGCTAAAAGCTGGACTCTGAGACTTTAAAGACATGTTTGATACCATTTTCACCTCTGTACGTCCACTGGTTCAGTACCTATGGTTAACATTTCATGTTAGCTTAACATGAAGACTTGAAGTCTACAGGAGTCATTAACCTAGCTCTGTTAAAGGGGAAAAATAAATCTTACAGCATCTCTGAACCTGTCTTATTTACACAATGTGTCATGTATTTGAAATACATGTTTTGGAATTTAAAACAAACAAACAAACAAACAAACAAACAACAACAGAGTCTTTTTAGGAGAAGTTAAATGGTAGGAACTGTAGGATATATGGTAATTCCTACTAGCTATCATCTCCTAAAATGACTAGGTTTTTTTTTTTTTTTTTAATTCAAGACGTATATTTTTCTTTACCGCATTACCGTGTAATACAAATGATACATTCTGTAAATAAGACAGCTTCAGAGTTGCATTAAGGTTGTTTTTTTTTCACTTTGACGGAGCTAGGCTAATGACTCCTGTAGACTTCAAGTCTTTATGCTAAGCTAACACAAAATGCTACCCATAGGAACTGAACCAGTGGATGTACAGAGGTAAAAATGGTATCGAACATCTTGTTTCAGGCTGGGCAAGTCGGAAAAAAAAGGTATTTTGCCCAAAATGTAGCATTCCTTTAACATTTGGTGCTGCCAGAATCCATAGCAAAGCCTCCAAATACAGCAACATCAGTTCATTAGTTTTACTGGCAACTCATGGTTGGATAATGAAGATAGCCTTTATACCCATTATTTTTATGCACATTATAGCTTCTTTAAAATGATGCCATCCCAACTCTGTCCACAGTCTCATGTGGTGCCCCACCGGAGGTGGAGAATGCTAGCATGTACGGTAGCAGAAGGGTGCAGTACCCAGTCAACTCCATCATCCGGTATCAGTGTAATCCTGGCTTTAGACAGCGCCACCCACCGGTGGTACGCTGTAAAGCAGATGGACAGTGGGAGAAGCCCCAGGTAGAATGTACTGCTGGTAAGTACAAGCTCCATTTATACCCTTTTACCCAGGGCTCGTTTTTAGAGAAAGGTCACTTTCAATGATTTTCAGCTGCACCACAACTTGTTTAGTATTAGTAATGCTTTTAATTGGCAACATCATAATTTGTTTGATTGTGTCTTTGTGTTGTGTTCCCTCTGTGAAGTATTCATTAATTCAAACTTGTGTCTTGCCCTGGCTATAGTGAAACCCAGTCAGAGGATACAGCGCAGGAGCACCAGGAGTCAAGCAGAACCAGCCAGCAGCGAGCTTCACTAAGTAGGAAATGGCAAAGTTAGTTATTTTAAAAGAACATTTACAGCACACAAATCCATTTTCCATTTTAGTGAAGAGGATTCAAGGATTAAAAGATGTGTTACATCATGGTAATGTGTTTTTTGTTTGATTTTGTTTTCTTCACCGTCCCTCATAAAATATTTTAATTATGTATAATAATTTTATTGGAGTTTACATTCATCATGTGTATTGTAATGTCATGTGTCTGCTGGGATACTTTGTTCTATGTGAGTTATTAATCCACAGACAGCAGCATCTGTGGCATGTATCTGGTTCAGCCTAGTCTGCTGTAGATCCTTACCAAGCAAGACAGAGATAGAAAGAAATAGCCCACATATAATTTCTGGCATTTAGGTGAACGTAGGCACTTTAATATGAACCATGATTAAAACTCGTTTCTTCAGTAAGGTACTAGACAGTCATAGGTCATCTGTTCTCATAAGCATAACTCACTATTTGTAATTTCCATGGGAAAAGAAAATGGCAGGACGAAGGATTAAAAGGTCCTTTGGAAAAGTTCAAAGGAGAATACTGGTGTTGTTTTGACTTTTTTTAATTTATTTTTTTAGTTTGTGCCAGTGGTGTAGGTTGCTCCTCTCCTCTCCATTCTCCATTGATCCTCTCTGGTATCTGCACACAGTCAGCACAGGAAGAAATGAAAGTCTCCTTGAGAAAATAATTCCTCAAAAACATGTCGCCTTACAAATGTTATTTTTTATTTTAGGGCGCCTTTGTTGGCTTGAACAGGAGTTAATCTTACGCTAGTTCTGACACCTTAAAGTATTTTAAAGTGATGAACAACAAGGAATTGTAAAAAAAAAAAAAAAAAAAGAAAGAAAGAAAGAAAAAAAAAGAATGACAAACAGCATGCACTGCAAAATGACTGAGGGAAATGTAAACTAGATGTAACTAACTCTAAGGCCCGTTACATAAGGAAGCAACGATTACACAAATGTTGAAGGCAAAGCAAGGGCTGTTCCTCATGTTCTTGTGTAGCAAAATGTGCAGCTGAGAATTTGTAACGTGCCACAAACATCTATTGCAATGTCATCTTTTCAGGTAGGGGCACTCAATGAAAATTGCTGGTAAAGAGACATAATTTCATATGTTCCCGTGTAAACAAATGGCAATTACAAATTATTTATACCATCTTTTTCTTGCAAAACTCTTTTTTGGAGGTGCAGGAGCATCGTGTGAGGGACACGTTCCTCCAGGGTAGCCATTTTTAAATCCCCTTTTCCAGCATAACACTGCCTTTGTTTCCCAAATGTGGAAAAAATATGTATAAACCCCAGACTGGACCTATGGGATTTAGTCTGTGTGTATGCACTATGTAAGCAAACAGCTTACGTAGGTCAAGAGCTTGGGTTCACATAAACATGCCTCGCATAGACTGTAACGGGCTGAAATGACACCAGTATTGTCCTCTAAGTGCAGGAGCTGCAACTAGGGCAAAGCCCAGAAAGTCATGTTCTTCCATGCACTCCATGTCCAACAAGCATTTGAGTTACCAATAACTAATCCTAAAAATATGTAGATTTAAAGGGGCTATTGGATGTTTTCAGGTCTCTAAAGTGGCTTTATTGGGCATGGTACCTGGTCAGAGGTAATCTTTAGAGGTTGGGAAACACCAAATGTGTAGTAAGAAAAGAGTTTTAATGAGATGCTTAAGAGATGTTATTTATTTAATCTAATCTAAGCCATAGACAAGAGGAAAGCAAGGTCAACAAACTGTATAGGGTATTGTTTGCTATGGTGTCTGCTATAACTGAGTGGTTTAAAGCAGAGCACTTTGCTCAGTGTAAATACACAACCCTTTATTTATTGATTCCATACAATGACAGTGTCTTTTCTTCACACACTGGATGGACATCGCCCTGCACTGTGCTGAGCCAGCCATTGTCATATAGGGAGGAGAGAGGGGGGTTCAGTATGAGGAGTGATTCCACATCAAAATCAACAATAACCAACAAAGGAAAATTCAATTCCTGCATCATTCACGAGAATTTCCTCGGTAGAGGATGATATCGAAATGCTTGCAACCCCACGGTTTGTTATGTTGACTGTTTTGAGTCTTTTCTTATGTTGTGATCAGTAGAGTTGCCATCATAGTCCACAAGGCTGTGCAGTGCATAGCGTTTTAGTGGAACAAGTGTCAATAAAGTTGTTATCTATTTCATGTATGTAACCTCAGAGGAAATAATCTCACCAATAGGTTGTCAGTGTAATCATTGCAGTGTGAATTGCTTGTTGATGTTAATTCAACTTTGACTGCTTTAATTTGTGCACTTGTTTTGTGTCATTGTTGCTGTATATGGGAGGCTGTGCCTCCATCACCCACACAACACATAATGTCATCTGCTGCATGATAAGCCAAAGAATCTCTGCATATATCTACTGTGGGTCTATGTAATTCAGTGGCTCTAGTTAAAATGCAAATAACAAATATAATGATTTCAGAACACCACAGTTAGCTCTCACTGCACAAAGCAGTGCTGTGTAAATGTAGCTACAGCCATAAAACATGGATTCTTATTTGTGTGTCTGAACATGGGGCAGATCCAGTTATATTTGTCCCATCTCCCCATATAATTTTTCTATTTTGACTTGTTTTATGTCTCCTAGTCTATTGTATAACACCAAACTGGTGTGTGATGAAGCGCTACAGAATGTACGCACATTTCAGAATGTTTGTATTCTAAAAACATATGGAATGCTAAATAAAAATACTTTGATTGTGACAAATTTTTCTAGACTGATATATAATGCAGTGACCCTGTAAAGCACTAGAGTAGTAGTACTAATCCTATAGTATGGGCCCAGCAGTTTCGCAAGTGAGAAACTTACATAATTTAAAAACTGAAAAGAGTAATCAAGCCTCTCTCATTCCAGGAGGGTCACCACCCAAATATTCCAGGTAAAGTCAACCAAAGCCTCTTTCACCTTCCGCCTGGGTTTCAGTGAGCTCTGTGTTTCTGAGGCAGCAGCTGGTGTAAATAGGATACGACTCTGAGTCATAGGAATAATAAAATTACGGTAAATTTCTATTTGCCCAACAGGGTGGGTTGCGTCAGTTTTGCCCTGCAACTGAAAGGAGTCCTTTTAAGAATCCTCTGCTCCCCACCCTAATTCACTCAAACTGACCATTTCCCTGTCCACACCAGTTCACCTCTCTCACCTGGGCCTCCA